>VKOC01019067.1:0-86428 GCA_009364415.1 Spea multiplicata | reverse complement strand
GTGTGTGTCTCACTGTGTCTGTGTGTGTCACTGTGTCTGTGTGTGTCTTACTGTGTCTGTGTGTGTCTTACTGCGTGTGTCTTACTGTGTTCATAGCTTATTCAGTTATTGTAATAAATATTTTAGCCCATTTTTTAGCTCAAAATATTTTTTCCTTTTTTTTCTCCTCTAAAATCTAGGTGCGTCTTATCAGCAGGTGCGTCTTATAGAGCGAAAAATACGGTATGCACTCCGAAGCCTTGTTCATTTTGTTCACTTCTGTGCTGTGCTAATAGTTATTCAGGCCTTACTTATTCAAGCACCTCTACCAATGACGTAGGCTTGAATAACTTTATTAAACAGCACATAAGTTAACAAAATGGACAAGGCTTCGGAGTTTGTAGTTTGTAGAGGTCTGGCCCTCTAAAACCATTCCAATTTCTCATGTGGCCCCATGGGAAAATTAATTGCCCACCCCTGATCTAGACGGTACTTGCATGTAGCATAAAAAAATCAAACACATTATTTAATTGATCATGCCTTGTCCCGGAATGAGGAGTCTGAGTGAAGGAGGTCTCAGCCAATTAGGAGAGACTTCTCGACTCTCCTGATTGCCTGAGAGTTCAGAAGAGTTCAGGGTGTTTGACTCTGTGTGTGTGACTGTGTTTGTAATGTCTGGTAATAGGAGTTAAGTCTGTGAATCTACTCATGCCTGGTATTAGAGGGGTTAACATTCTATATCTACTCATGTCTGTAATGAGTGTATGTATGTTATTAAATCTTAAATCTACATGGTTTCCAAGGCTTCTTAATAATTCATATACAATAGTATGTGTGAATGTGATATATATATATATTTATACAGTGATTCACATATGCACACCGTCACATACACATAAAATACACTTTATATGTTATATATATATAACATAAAGTGTATTTTATGTGTATGTGATGTGCATATGTGAATCACTGTATAAATATATATATATATATTTTATATATATTACACACCTGTGTGTGTGATCTCGTCTGCTTCATAGTGTGTCCCTGAATGGCAGAAAAAAATGTGGTCACCTTATGTGCAGGCTTACATACCACCCTTCAAATCAGATTGATAACTTATGCAAAAATAAATAAATATAATATAATATAAATATAATAAAAAATAAACATTTTTTATGGTGATTTTTTTATTACAATTAATATAGTAAATAATAAATAGTAAAGAAATATAGTCAAAGATTTCCACTGCAAAATGGTCTGTAGAGATTTATCTTTCCCTTGAGAAGTTAATATACTGTATAGATGTCTGAAAACCGCAGAGATGAATATGTCTAATAAATTACTCAAAAGACAAATGGATGATTCTCTGAGGAATGGAGTAGGAACTATTCAAAGGGTTTCAAGGTAAAATACATTTCTAGAGAACCATGAATGGATTTTTATGTATGAAAATGATTCTGGTGCAAAATAGCCAAAAGTAATCAAGCTGCTGATTTCAAAATGGAATGAATAGTTGTCCGCTTTACATATTTAGAAGTTTTCATGGGTTAAAAGTCTTGGAGGGAAGCAATGCATCACACACATTTATTTAGAACATCTAACAAAAAGATGTGGAAAGATGGCAATATCTGACAACTGAAATTTTTGCTAGTTGGTCAGACTTGCACAATCCATCTGAAAATCACAACGACTAAAGCTCTGGGTCATTAAAATAACGTTCTATTGTAAATTCTACATATATTTATTGCTTTCAAGTATTTAAACATTTTACAGAATAGTTATAAGTGTCAACTGGAGTCAACAACATATGATGTACATAGTTTTACCCATGTGATACAAAACATCTCTTCACATTATAGGCTTTATGTTACCATGGGCAGATACACCAAATAGTGCTGTTCTTGAGTCTTTAGATCAATGTAAATTATTGGCTGAGAGTGAGCTCAGAATTGTTACAACTGTTTGAAACTGTTAGAAAGCTTAGAACCAAAATACTTTAAAATCAGACAGCAAAAAGGTCTTTAGTGGGTCTTAAATGAGGCAAGCTTACCCGAATGGGCCTTCCAGCCCAGTTGTACCTGCAGGTGGTATAGTGCAGTGAAAATCTGGCCAGTCACCAGCAACATAAGGCAGTGAAAACCACTGAGGAATCAGTGGTGTAGAGGTATGTGCTGATGACTGCACAGACCTGTATTATGCCTTTTAGACCTACCGTTTCTAGGGTATTGAGGAGCCCAGAAGACAGATGCTTGATTCTACAACACACTATGCATTCCAGATTTTCTTTTTTCCTGACCCAGCCTGTTTCACATATAGGGACTATTTCAGTTTTTCCTACTCTGAACCTTGCTTGTGGGCTCAGCCTTCTGCTAGCACTACATCCTGCAAGTAATGTCATATCTGCTTCTCCAGCTCTGCAACTGTATAAAACAGTTCAGCATACTGCTAAGTAAACACCACTATAAGGCTAGTCTTGGTGCCAGACGACTCCTGGCCCTAGATTTGACATGCAGCAAACATAAAACTATCATTTATAATTACATTACCTTGGATATAGTTCACTTACACTGAAGTACCACTGTCTGGGTTTCATAATGCATATGTTATGTTATGGACAAAAGTATTGGGACACACCTCTTAATTATTGAATTCAGGTGTTTCGATTAGATCCATTGCCAGAGGTCTATAAAATAAAGCACATAGCCATGCAGTCTCCATTTGCAAACATTTGTGGGGAAAAATGGGTCTGTTCATGAAATTTCATCGCTGCTAGATATTCCACAGTCAACTAAGTGATATTATTAGAAAGTGGAAGACCACATAAAGTCGCAGAGCAGGGTCATATAGTGCTGAGGCGCACGGTGCATAAAAGTCATCAACGCTCTGCTGATTCTATAGCTGAAGAGTTCCAAACTTCCACTGGCATCAATAGCAGCACAAAAACTGTGCGGTGGGAGCTTCATGGAATAGGTTTTCACGGCCAAACAGCTGCATGCAAGCCTCACGTCACCAAGTACAGTATCAAGTCCCTGTTGGTGTAATGGTCAGGTGTCCCAATACGTTTGTCCATATGGTGTAGGTGGTAATGGCAAACACCACCAATGCATTGTTATAAATTTTACTTATTTAATCCAACCTTAACAACCTAAAAAATACAAATTCATAAAAGGAATTTAAGCTTTAATAATAAGCTTTGATACTGGCAGAGCTTAGAAGGCACTCTCAGAAAAATATACACACCACCTTCCCCACACCACTGGAAGGAGGAGAATGATCTCCAAAGGACTTGTTATATATCAAAATGGCAGGGAAATGTTCTGGGAAATACGTTCAACGTGAGCTTGATAGTGTGTGAAATCAAAGGATGTTAACTTGAGGAAAGTCAAATAAGTCTGCTTGGCTGACCAATTTACAAGTTAATGCTTATTAAAGTTATTATAGGAAAAGATATGCATTGGGATTTCTTTTTATCTGTTATGTTTCGTTATATTTATATGTATTTCTATATATAAGCTGTAATATATTTAAATGATTACTCCAAGGAAGAAAGTTTAAGCAGGGACCTCCTCGCCTTTTATTTCCACATTATTATGTTGCATGTTATGCCTGTTTACCCGTTGTACAGCACTGTGGAAAAATAATGGTTCTATACAAATCAATTCATTCTTGATAATGAAGAAATTAATTATTATGGGTTTTTTGGACTTTCTGAAACCATTGTGCTTGTTTAATCGTACCAGCAAGAGAGACAATGCAAAAATGTCAAGCAAGTACATGAACTTTCTGTGGTCAAAATGTGCAGGTGTTAATGAGTAATTAAATAATTGATGTATTTAATGTACAGTAACAAATAGCCTATCTCAGAATCAGCAATGTCTCATGTTCTTTTAAACTCAGTGAATTAATCATTTATAATGAGATGTTCACCTTCCAATTTAATCAGTGGCCTTTTAGATTAACTGACATAATAGTCGAATTACTTCACTATAAGTCCCATATTCTAAGAAGAATTATGCACATCATGGCTATCAGCAAGTGATGAGTTTAGAGAGTAATTAGTGTTTACATTACACGCTTAACCAATGTGTGTATTCATGGGGGGGAATATACTGGTTACATAATTCTATCTCTATCATCCTGTCATATCATCTGGAAATACATTCATTTTGTCTGCAAAAATAATCTAAAATATGTGAGCAGTGTGAGGGAAGGTCCTTCATATAGTGAAAATAGCATAAACACCACCCCTGATATACAAACACACAAACAAAAGAAAGGTAATCAGCAAGGCCGTGCTTCACAGTGTTTAATGGCAAGGTAAGCAGTAGTGTGGCACTCTAGTTATATTTGAGAGGTCTATGGAGGTGAGGAATTTTGCTTTGCAATAATTTATTACAATATAACATCTGTTGAATTTTGCACCAGTAACTGTGGCTCATCTTATTAAAAAAAAGTCAGCATCCTTTAATGCAAAAATACCCACACACACACTCAAAAAAACACATACCACCATCCCCACACCAATGGAAGCAGGAGGATGATCCCCAATGCACAGTTTCAGCTCTCTGCACTATATCGACACTGTGCTACAACAATTTGTGAGCTGTGAGCGCTGCTAGAAGCAATGGAAAAGATCTGCTTGAGGGTTACCATTTTAAATAATACCTGTAGTATAAGTACCTCTCAGCAGCCTCTCCTTATTAAGCCTGGTGTTGTGACGCAGATTGATTCTAGTGCCCTCATCAGCATTCTAGTACCCTCATCAGAAATCTTGGGGCCCAATACATGTGTAACGCCTGGGCCCTCATGCCCCACTGTACATACTAACACACAAACCAACTTTTACATCAAGTCACTATACCACTGTACACTTTCATACACACATTCTTTCCTGTTCCTCCCCTCCCCCTCCCAGGAGCCAGTAGCCATAGACTCACACCTGACACTCCAGCACAATATGCTGACACATAAACTCAACAATAACATCATAGGCTAACACACATACAGTCATGCAAACACCATACGCTACAGATAGGAAATCACATTTTTGCCAGGATGCAAAAATAGATAGATAGACAGATAGATAATGTTAATTATTTAAGTACATTTTATTTCTCTTGAATGTAGAATGCACTGTGTGCAATACACACAACTATATCATATTATGTTGATACTTTTCTCCTAAAATGTTCCACATTGATTTCTTATGTCACACATTTATACATCCATTTTTTAAATTTATCTCAGAAGCGTTAACGTGTCTTCAATATTATTTCCATATATCAAATTTAGAAGGAGAGCACCAACTGACAGTATGCTGGTTTTTAAATTACTCTTGCAGAAAACAGTCGCTGGATATGACAAAAAAGACTGTCTAATTAGTCTACATTTTTTAAAGAATGATTGCCTGTCATCCAGTTATATGGTTTTTCTGAAAGATACATTTCCCGAAGCTGCAAGCTCAACTTCAGGTATGCTCATGTGGATCCTTAATAATATATATTTTCTGAACAGCTCTTTAGCTCCCTATTGTTTTACTCTTAAATGTATTTTCATAGGCACTTTTGGATTTCAAGTACAGAGTAGGGCATTAAATTACACAACTAAAAAGGTTTTTTTTAGTTCCTGTACAAACCGAGTAAGAACAATTTTAGGGTTCATGTATTAAATGCAAAATCCAATGGCTCTTTTTATGGATTCTGCCAGTTAAATACAATTCCAAAGCTGTTGCCTTTCATTCTTGTTGACACAAACATAGAGCATAACAGATGTATTAATATGCTTTTACGAGCTGATGCTATGAACAATATAAACAGTACTACTGTCAACAAAGCAGAGATGATACTTATTTTTAAGAGATACATTTCTAATTTTGCATATACCAATAATGTATTCATTTTTCCACCCAACAGGGATTACAACTGAATACAACATTCACTCTGTTGTCATGGAGCTGAAGATAGCATGAAATCATAAAGTGTGATTCAATAAATATTAGTATCTGTGGAAACACTCAGCGGAGATATTTTCAAGTATTTCACTATATGTACTACTGCCTAATTATTTTAATGGTAATTAGCCACTGGGGAAGAAGTTTGAATTAAATTTGGGAAAAACAACTCCATAATAATTTATATCTGCTTACTTAACTTTCTGTTATGACTGGTTACGTTAACCAATGAAGTACACATATAATAAAATTGAATTATTATGAAGACGTATGATACAATCAAAAGCAGGAATATACAGAAAACCATTGGTTAAGGCGATGACAGGAAACAAAACTTTGGGAGGTAAAACTAAGTACAAAAAGGAATCTTAGGAGATCAGTAAGCATAATCATTCTGATTGGCTGTTAAGAAGTTTTGACCCACTTTTTGCTGATTGGCTCTTAGTCTCTGTGATTTTGCTGGGCCTGCTGAAGACTCTTGATGGGTACCCTATAACGTATTTTAATTTTGTATCCATTTTCATATACAAAGAGTCCATTACATCCATCTACGTTTATTTCAGCATTTGAAAAACTAATTTGTTTAACAATATATAGAGTATTTCTCAAAGTAAGTAAGTGCTGCAAATTAAAAATGTTTAATTTGACTAAGACCACTATTTGTCTTAATGACTGCTTTAACTCTGGCACTGATTCTACAAGTTTGTGCAGAATTTTACAATCACGTTATTCCAGCAGTCCAGAGATTTAGTTAGAAATGTCAGTGTGTTTCTCCTTTTCTCTTTTTAAATCCTCCCAAATATGTTCAATATTTTACAAGTTTGAGCAAATAAAACAAGTTGATTGTGGTGCACTACGACCTTTGGACCCTATTATATATATATCACATAATACTGTATATACAGAATCCTTCAGTTAGATCCTAAATATTTACAGCACTTTAAGACAATGGTTTTCACCCCACGCCATATCTCACCTTGTTTTCCATCAAAGCACCTTCAGTCTGCACAGCTTGTGCTTCTGCTCTTACATACATTCTATTAAATTGGAGTTTAGATTGTAACTAGAGAGAAAAAGAGATTTATAATCTACACTCCTCCAGAAAGTTATCAAAATATTCAACTCTTCAAGGTATAAACTAATTATGCATACAGTATCTTGGAAATAATGATCAGCCTCGCTAGTGATATACTAGATATCTACCATGTAGTAAAGTAACTCAGGTACACGTAGGTTATTGTGGAAGCTGTGTTATATCATGTGTCAGGGGTGATTAAACAGCCAGTCACATACCAAGTACAATCACTGAGACTGAGAGCCAGACAGCAAACAGCATGTCATAGATCTCGAACATCTATTCAGAAGCATGTTTATTGATTCGCTAAAGTTAGATGTTTATTCTCTCTATCTGATGGGTTATTTTGAACAAGACTGTATTTTTTTAACAATCCTAATAGCTGATCTGACCTTACAGTATGTTGTTCAATAGACAGTGTGTTAAATGACAAAATGGTGTGATAAACTTTTATACCTTATCTGATATCTTGCTATTGCCAGATTTTTTTACTTTTGATGAAAATCTATTCTTCACTTTATTTGTACCTAGCAAATCCTGTACCTATGTACCAGTTTATTGACAGACACAGTTATTCACAGTTATTTTTTATAGATGGCTGATGTGTTCACTTTGTACCAATTCCATGTCAATGCAATATAGATCATTGAACGATTACTAAAGCAGCTAAATACTAAAATCGGGTGCAGATGTTTACTCTATAGTTACTTATACACTTCAAAAATATATTTAGCTTGGCTGCTAACCAAGGGCAGTGCTCCCAGCCATTCATTTCATGGCCTCTTCATACTGCAGAACAGCGGAATATGACATCATGTCCTGTGCTCTACCTCTTAAGGACACACAGTGCCAGCTAAAGCATGTTATGGAGGATACATCTGTTAGTTCTTGACATTATCTAAGAGTTTTAAATCTAGTTTTAGATATGTTTGATTAAAGTGTATTTCTTTACCTATGGAGAATTATGATCATACTTGGGAACTCTCCCCAGCTTCTCCAGTTCTCCAGGTCAACACCCGAATCCTCCAAGTCAAGGGAGCGAGGTCCTCCTCACCTTTTTCTCCTTTAAATGGGGCTGTTTCCGGTAATGTCAGACATCGGCGGGAACACCCACTGATATCGGGGGAAACACCCTGATGTCAGCAGGACTGCCCACCAATGTTGGCAGGACCACCTACTGAAGTCAGTGTGCAGTCCTGGCCATGTGCCGCAAGGGTACTCTCCGGCTAGCCGGTGCCCACAAGTTCACAGGAATGATTATGATCTATGACATAACATATAACTGTCCTTAATCTCTCCATGTTCTTCTTATCACGGCACCTTGTACCTGTTTGGCACACTATTTAAACCTCCTTCTACCCTGAATTCACAGCTGTGTCCTGTTATATGGCATCTGACTTCTTGCCTTTTTTGTGGCATACTTTCTACAAAGGTGCTCTATTGGATTGAGATCTGGTGACTGTGGAGGCCATTGGAGTACATTGAACTCATTGTCATGTTCAAGAAACCAGTTTGAGATGATGTGAGCTTGATATAAAAAATACATTTCATGTATGAGAAATGTTTTCTTCAAATGTAAAATATGCCTGAAGAAGAGATCTGGATAGTCTTAGAAGCTTGCAATCCATTATACATAATTTAGCCAATAAAGGTATCACCTTTACCAAATTTGCTTTTCCTCTTTCTATGACACAGTATAACCATATCTCGGAAGTTTTGGGCTCCGGCTACCCAGAGCCTACACTTGCGGGACATGGCCAGGACTACCAATGGACATCGCAGGACACACCCCCAGTTAAGGGGAAAATGGGCTGAGAGTGGGGTGTGTCAGGACCCTTCTCCCGCAATACAGAGGATTTTGGTGTTGTCCTGGAGAATTGGAGAAGCAGCCCTTCCCCTGGAGTCTCTGAGTGAAACATGGAGAATTCCCAGGTGAGGGTATAACTCCAGGGCCGGCCCGACAATGGAGCCAAGTGCGGCAACTGCTCCAGGCGGCACTTTTGAAGGGGCGGCACTTTGCCTCAAGCCCTTTTTTTTTTAAAGCGGAAGAGAGAGGTGCGCCAAGTGGTTTTCGCTTACCAAGTTGTCAGTACCCGCTCGGCGCCCCTCTCTCCTCTGCGGCGACTCTCCCTGTTCGGTCTCGGTGCCGGCTTGTAATGCTGAGCGCCGGAAGATGACATAATTTCCAGTGCTCAGCATTACAAGCCGGCACCGAGACCGAACAGGGAGACTCGCTGCAGGACTGCTGAAAGGTAAGTACAAGGGGGGTAGATAATAGGGGGGAGAGGAAGGGTAGATAATAGGGGGGGGGAGAGGAAGGGTAGATAATGGGGGGCGGCAGGGGACGGAGGGAGAGGAAGGGTAGATAACGGGGGGGCGGCATTTTAAACTTCGCCCCAGGCGGCATTTTGTCTTGGGCCGGCCCTGTATAACTCTATACCTAATTTTGATAAGTGAGGTATTGTTCCAGTTAGATATAAACCTGGCCATTTCATAAGATATTACATACAGAGTGGAAACCCTGTGAGGTGGGGGGGACTGACAGGAGCATCACCTTATGCTAGTGCTTCCAAACATAGGACTTAGTGTGTATCTCTAAGAAGAGACCTCTAGGTTATTGCAAGCATGTGTGTTGTTATATTTTATAGTTCTGTGGATGTGTGTGTCTCTAGCCCCTTCCAGGATATACAATTTGGGCTATTTCTTTTTCTTTACCATTAAAAAACACGTATTTGGATTCTAATTATAAACAGACTTGATCTACAAATACCTTGAATGTGAAATGAATTAGAAGTCTATAAGGGCATGTAAATCACTGACCCGCACTGAGCTTGCTTACCCAGAATGAGGTCATTAAAAACATGAGTTGAATATTGCTATTATGCACATATACATCACTAATATTGTTAACAATATTCTGTAAATATTTATATATACCTCTCTTTGTGGGAAATGTTCAGTTGTATTAATAGATATGAAATAATAATAATGCTGATGTTATAATATACAGTGTGTTTCCCTTAACGGAAATGCATCTGTCAGGGGTCACAAAGCCAGAATTATTGTGCTTTAGCACACTGTGTAAGCTGATCATCCTTGTGACCTTTCATTGCCTTGGAGCAAGCACCAACACAACTTAATAGGTAAGGGATAAATATTAATGATTTGGGCACTTACATTTTTTCTTACCTGGTTGAACAGTGTATTGCTTAAAGAAATGCCCTTTATATCTAAGGTCATTTTATTTTTTGGCATAACTGTCCCGCAAGCCCCCCCAGTAGTATGATGTAATGTATTAACCCTTTACACTAAAACTTTGAATCATCTACCAGGCAAACATACTGTAGCTTGTAGTAAAAAGTCTTTCTGCAGATATGAGATGTTTACACAGTTACTGTTGGAATCTACTCTTACAAAAATCGTGTATCGTGTAAACCTCTCTTCATTGTCTCAACTGAAAGACTAGATGACAGCACAGTGCATATTCACTCTTACATATATTTTTTGGTTTATATTTCCCTTCAAAATGCATAATAGATGGTATATATATATATATATATATATATATATATATACACACACACACACACACACTATATGAACAAAAGTATTGGGACACCTGATCGTTACAGAAAGTATCCTTTCTTAAAAATGTTACTAGCTTGTCTAAGAAAAACCTCTTGTTCTAAGCAAGTCCATCTTAGTCTTGGTAATTATCTTTTGGGTTTATTTGTAAACCACAGGGTGAAGTAGCAGTTCTTTGCTCTAATATAACTATTTTAGCCTGTTTAAAATATGTACAATTAGTACAGGGCCCTGATCATAAGCATATTAATAGTAGTCCGTACCCATACTCAGGACAGACAGCACACCATGTCACTCCACCGACAATGAAGAATAATGTTACGTTAAACTGAATTTTTGTCTCTGTGCCTATGGTTTTTTCATCATGTATTGCATCAAATGGGTTGACCACCGTGGTAAAGGCAATTATCAAGTTAGGATTGTATTTGTATTATACTGTATTATAGATGTCATCATCTGAGCTTGGAAATATTTATCTCACAGTAGTTACATTTCTATAGCTTAATAAAGCATTAGATACAATGTTATAAGTACAATGTTTCATATCTAAAGAAAATCCTTTTTTTGTAAGACCAGATTTAATATTAATAACTGCTACTTGTTGAATAAAATAAATATTGGATACTCTTAGTAATGATTGTATTAGGTATAAAAAGTAAAAGTTCACCGGGGCGATTCGCAGAAGCGCTGAGATAAGCTTGTGTGCCTCTGCGTTCTGAATTCACTACCAGTCTCACAGTTTTCAAAACAAAATGAAAGGGCAGGTGGTGTTAACCTGCAAAATACAACTGAGAATAAAAATATAAGGCAGCAACAGTGATATTATTGCTTAAAAAAACAAGTACTAGAAAGTTGCAAGAAAATGTTTTATTTGTTTAGACGAAAAGGGCAAGAAAAAAAAACACCTACAGTTTATTTATAGCAAAGTTACATTTGTATGGTAAAAAATAAACAGCAACCACACAACTATAGTGGATTAAATGAAGTACAATAAACATACAGCTGGCTAGTTCTTATTTTCCACTTCATTGTTTACCGAGAGATGGAAAAAGCAGATATTGTGTTATCTGTTATTGTGTAAAGAGGCAATCCCACTGAGAAATACAGTGATTTTACTCTCCACAAGATAGAGTGGAACACACAGTGGAACACACATATCCTTCTAAATTCTTAATGTTCCTCTGAAGGATTGAAGTTACTCTACTGAACATTGGATAGTTAATTTAACCATTTGAGTGGCGATCATGTAGGTGATACATGTTCGGCCAAAACATCTCCTGCTTACCAGTATGTACGCACTTCATACCCACCACCAGCCCGTTCCTGCCCTAGCTCATGCAAGAGTTGCAGTAGGTCTGGGGCCTTCCTTGTGCATGTGTAGGAATTCATTTCAATTTAAGTGCTTTCCTGCTAGTGATTGGCTGCTTCAAGTGGAGTGGTCACTTTAATGAAGCTAGTAGAGTAGGGTTAGACATATTGTTGTAGTATGCATTAAATAATTGTACAATGTTATCTTAGCTTGAGCTGTCAACAAGCTTTGCTCAATGCTGTTTTACATTTACTTACTTTTTTGGCACTCGTGGCACCTAACTATATAAGCAGAACTTTTCCTATACATTAAAAAAGGATTGTTAACTTGTTTAGAAAGGCAGTGACCTATTATCTAAGCCCAGAGGGACACCATTGTTTACATCATATTATGGCTAGGGGCTCATGTACAAGGCTCCAAACTTCCTAATTCCTTCTTTGTCAAATTGTTTGAAGCATTAACTGTTTTTTCTATGTTATCAAGTAATACAAACATGGCCCAATACATGACCCACTGGACAGGTTTAAAGAAGCACACTTTCTCTTGATAAATGTTATGTCTAGAAAGCTTTACTCCCTTCATCTTATTTATAAACTGCGTAGGGACTGCAATCATCTATGCAGAAAGCATACAACTATATCTAAAACAGACTTTCTTGATTTCCCTTCATACTATAGCTCTAAGCTGACTTCATGAACATGTTAAAACTTGTATGGGCACTACAATGCAGATGACATCTTTATCAATATAACAATTACCTTTCTTAGGTGACCTCAAAAGATGTCATACAGAAATACAAAAAAATGTTACAGTAATTATTCCAATTCTTCACCCAGAATAATGATACATATATATTTCTCATACACTCACTGGCCACTTTATTAGTACACCTGTTTAATTGCTTGTTAATACAAATAGCTAATCAGCCAATCACATGGTAGCAACTCAATGCATTTAGGCATGTAGACGTGGTCAAGACAACTTGGCAAGTTCTAACAGAGCATCAGAATGGGGAATTAAGGGGATTTAAGTGACCTTGAACCTGGCACGGGTGTTCGCCATCAGGATTTAAAGATCCGTAGGAGCAGCACTCATACAGAACTTTAACTCTTAGAGCGGGTAGTCCAATGGTCTCCCCAGTGTTATGCAGGCCTAGGCACCACAGGATAACTGACCCACTAGCAGGAGTGGCGGCATACACGCAGATGAATGGTACATTCTCCAAGGTAACAGGACAAATCAGGACCACAGGCAAAGCACAGGTTCAGAATCAGCAACAAAGCCGAGGTCGGGGCAGGCAGCGCTGGTTCAGAATAAGTAAACAAAGCCGAGGTCGGGGCAGGCAGCGTAGGAACGAATGTCAGGAACAGTAGCCAAGGTCTGGTACATGGAAATCAGGTAGCGTAGGTACAGGAGTCACAAACGTAACACGAACACACACCCAGAGTAATAAAGACTCTTTGCACGGGCACTAAGCACAGGGCAAAGGGGGTTTAAAACGACTAGAGACGGGGAAACCAGAAAAACTGGCCAATGGACACGCGATGGTGCCGTCGCGATGGCAACATCGCCAACATAACAACGCCAACGGCGCGAAGGTGCCACACAGGCAGAAGCGGTAACGACACACTTGCGGCGGATCAGTGATAATCACCCAATCGTTGCAGACATGCCGCGGCAGCTCGACACGAGCCGTCACTGTTTGGTAGGCGTGCCCTGTCGCCATGCACACCCCTCTGTGCACGTGGCACACGCACAACAGTGCACAGAGAGGATGCACGAGCGGCACCTAGGGAGGGCCGCCCATCCGAGACGGGACGCCGCACAGACGTAAAATTGAATTGGCCAGGTTCAACAATAGGACATGGGCAGAGACTGACCAGATGTCCAACTTCAAGAAAAATGCACACCTCGCCTTTTACCTCCCAAATAACCATACAAACCCAGACATGGGGGTATCATTGTACTCAGGAGATGGTACCGAACACATATTGACATGTTGTTTTACAGTGACATATACAAGGAGTGGTACATTTATACCTGAAATACATTGTATGTGGAGAGGCTGGTGGTAATAGTGCATGAAAAGGGTTAAAATACCAGCATTTAAAAATATCATGGGGTGTCTAGTTTTCAAATATATATAGTTCTATGGGGTAAATGGAATTGACCAGCTTCAAAAGTGTCCCAAATAAGGCATTGGGGGCACGATGAACACACACGTCAAAATTCCAATTTGAAAAATGCACACTTCCTAAATGCAGCCTTTTAGCCCACAAACAAACCCATGCATGGGTGGTATCACTGGATTTAGGAGATGTTGCTAAATGCATACTGTGGTGTTGTTTGGCTGTGGCATATACCAAGAGATGTAAATTCATACCTGAAGTACAATGTGTGTGAAAAAAAACCCCACACTTTGATAAAGGCTGGTGGTATAATGTGTGCATGAAAAGGGAGAAATGTTTTCAACATGTTAAAAATGCACACTTCACAAA
This sequence comes from Spea multiplicata, assembly GCA_009364415.1. NCBI lineage: Eukaryota > Metazoa > Chordata > Amphibia > Anura > Pelobatidae > Spea > Spea multiplicata. The sequence goes on along the minus strand of VKOC01019067.1, from coordinate 72,026 downwards.
TGAGGCCTTTTGGTCCCCAAACAACCCAACAAATCCATGTGTGGGGGGTATCACTGTACTCAGGAGATGTGTTGGTGTGTTGTTTGACAGTGACATATACCAGGAGCTGTAAATTCATACCAAAAGTGAAATGTAGGTTAAAACAAAAATGCATATAAAATTACTACCACGGCTGGTAGGAGAAATAGTGCCTGGAAAGAGTTAAACGACCAGTATTTTAAATACCCTGGGGTATTTTCAAACTAATATGGTTTGATGGGGAAAATTGTATTGGCTGCCTTCAAAGATGTCCCAAATAGGACATGTGGCAGACTAACCAGATTTGGGGAAAAAAGCTACTTGGTGCTTATTGCCTTATAACTTGCAAAATAAAAGCAAAAAACCATATTTCTAAACTCAAAACAAATAATAGAATCTATTTAGCAGGGTTTTTTCATTAGCTTTTGTAGATAAGTCAATTATCTTTCAAGTAAAAGTCAGAAAAAGTTTGTTTTTCTCCGTTTTTGACCATATTTTATACTTTTTTTTATAGTAAATTATATGATACAATCAAAATAATGGCACGTAACTAAAGCCCTTTCTGTCCTGAAAAAAAGAACACATAACTTGTGTAGGCACAGTGAATGAGAAAGGAGAACATTACAGCTAAACACAAACACCACAGAACTGTTAAAACAGCCACTGTCACGAAGGGTACAAAAAATAAAATCAACAATTGTCATGAGTGGGTTAAAGGTGTCACCGTCCCGGCTCCCGGTGCCGCCGGGAGGAGGACTGGCCGCGGTTCCCGAACGCCGGCCGTTCGGGACGGCGGGCGGTCCGCCGCCCGCGGCACAAGTGTTAGTACCGGAAGGAAGGTTGGCCGCGGGTCCCGGGAGAACATCCCCCCGGGCAGTGGACAATCCCCCGCTCGATCTTCACGACGATCTAGGGAATCGGTCCTTTTCCCAGATCGTCACCCTAGGAGGGGGAGATTCAGCTCCGGGAAAAGCAGTTCCCAGAGCTTGTGTACTTACCCGTCCTCTGGTCGTCGGTCCGTCTCCCGGGCACGCGGCGTGCTGCTGGGGAATTGATGGACGGCTGGGGGCGTGGTTTTAGTTCTGGTCCGGGAGGGGCTTGGTGAATGGCACCAGTTTTAAAAGCCGGCTGTGCCTTTCACAGGCACCCTGTTGTGGTCTTACGTTTACAGTATTCTGCTTGTGCTATTGTTTTGTGATTTGACCTTTGGCTATCCTGACTCTCCTATTGCTCTACGATTTGGTACCTTCGCCTGTGTCTTCTGGTTTTGACCCCTGGCTCGTCTGACTACTCGCTTAGTGAATCTGACCCCGGCCCCTCTGACTACTCTCATTGTATTCCTGTCTGGTGCTGCGCCTTGCTGCTTTTTCTCTCCAGCTGGTGGGAGGTTGTCCACTGTTGGGATCATCTAAGTCCTGGACTGCTGCTGCTGGGAGTTTCCTCTAGTTTGGGCAGAAGAACTTCTGCGGGGACGACCTTCCTTAATAGTCCAGCATAGTGACAAAAGGCCACTTGTAGGTTTCTATTTTACATCGTGCATTTTTGACCACTAGGGGAGGAAGTTCAACTAGCCCTTACTATTCTGTCAGTCGTCAGAATCTTTCCTTGCATCACAGCTTTGAAAGCGTATTTCACAGCAGTATTTTCCTACTTTGAAATAATGTTGAGCAAAACCTGCTGCCTCCTTAGAAGTATACAACCACCTTTAGTGTCAGGAGGGAGAGGGAGACCACCTTTCTATACAATTTCAAGCTGATATTATAATTAAAGCTATAAGCACGATAAAATGTCATATTTCCTCCATTAATTTAGGCACCTCCCATTCCAGAATCTTAAATTGTTGCTATTCCAGAAGCATATATGGGCTCTTCATCCCAAATTATATTACTTATTTATATAGTGTGAGCAGATTCCATACCACTACTTATCCTCACGTAACTAGACCCATCCAGACTTATGAGACTTGGAGTTGGGGTTCTGAAAAAAGGCTTTTATTTAGTCACTGCACGTAAAATAATCCAAGGTATCTTCAACATAACATTTTGGGCAGAAGGAGATAACAGAATTCAGTTAATCACAAATTAAAGCAGACCAGGGAACGGTGAAAGTCATTTCCAACATTGCAAACAGCTCTTTTGTCATAAACAACTTGTCCTCTGATTATATGTTGCTAAAAAGCCTAACAAGATCAGCTTAACCAACACTCAACTGCTATGCTGGCTTTAACCAGGGATCACTGCTGGAATCTTAAACATAAGTTCTCAATGCATATACAACTGACAGGTTCCATTCTGTTACACAGTAAATGCATTGGTACTTCATACAATCTTTTTTCCACTGACGTTTTGCCTACCCTGTTAAGTAGACTTGACCACTTTTGCCATGCTTCCCAGAACATACACTCACCGGCCACTTCATTAGGTACACCTAATTTGCTTGTTAATACAAATAGCTACTCAGCCAAACTCATGGCAGCAACGTGGCTAAGGCAACTTGCTGAAGTTCAAACCGAGCATCAGAATGGGGAAGAAAGGGGATTTAAGTGACTTTGAATTTGGCATGGTTTTTGGTGCCAGGTGGGCTAGTCCGAGTATTTCAGAAACTGCTGATCTACTGGGATTTTCACACTCAACCATCTCTAGGGTTTATAGAGAATGGTCCGAAAAAAAGAAAATATCCAGTGAGCGGCAGTTTTGTGGACGAAAATGCCTTGTTGATGTCAGAGGTCAGAGAATGGGGAGACTGGTTTGAGATGACAGAAAGACAACAGTTACTCAAATAACCATTCGTTACAACAAAGGTATACAGAATACCATCTCTGAACGCACAACACGTCGAACCTTGAAGCAGATGCGCTACAGCAGCAGCAGACCACACCGGGTGCCACTCCTGTCAGCTAAGAACAGGAAGTTGAGGCTACAATTCACATAGGCTCACCAAAATTGGACAATAGCAGACTGTAAGAACGTTGCCTGGTCTGATGAGTTTCGATTCCAGCTGTGACAGACTTTGGCATAAACATCATGAAAGCATGGATCTATCCTGCCTTGTATCAACGGTTCATGCTGGTTGTGGTGGTTTAATGGTGTGGCGGGCATTTTCTTGGCACACTTTGGTCCCCTTAGTACCAATTGAGCATTGTTTAAACGAGACAGCCTACCTGAGTATTGTTGCTGACCATGTCCATTCCTTTATGACCACAGTATACCCATCCTCTGGTGGCTACTTCCAGCAGAATAATGCACCATGTCACAAAACTAACATCATCTCAAACTGGTTTCTTGAACATGACAGAGTTTACTGTACTCCAATGGCCTCCACAGTCACCAGATCTTAATCCAATAGAGTACCTGTGGGATGTGGTGGAAAGGGAGATTCACATCATGGATGTGCAGCCGACAAATCTGCAGCAACTGCGTCATGCAGTCATGTCCATAAATATGCCATGAAGAATGAAGGCAGTTCTGAAGGCAAAAGGGGGTCCAACCCATCACTAGCAATGTGTACCTAAAAAGTGGCCATTGAGTGCATATAATTTGCAAACATTACTGACCAGCACAAGGTGTTGTCCTGCAATATGTGGACTGTTTAAGGTCATGGAAGACAATTTCTCAATCATGCATCCTATACAGAGCTAGGTGCCATTTTCCCTGCACTGGTCAGCAATATGTGAAAATTCCTTGTCTTGAAAAATATGTTATCAAGCTACTGCTTAGATTAAAGCAAGGGTTTCAAATCCCAGCCTGCAAGGGCTAAAATCAAGCTAGATTTTCTTGATATGCTAGCAAGCGCACTGGCCACCTAATCAAAATGGTGATTAAATCAACAGTAATGGATTAAATCAATTGTGTTAAAAGAAATTATTTACTATTTAGTTTATGGCTAGAATTTGACTCACTTTACTAGGGAAACAGGACTGTGATGACCATAAGCATATTTTTTTTTGAGAATATCCACCTCTCTTTTTCTATAAGGCAATGCTTGGCATACGCTGTCATCATTTAAAATCCTCAATATAAACATTATAGTCCAAATAAAGATACACGAACCAGTGTCCCTATACCTATTAAATTGTGCATTGTAACACACAGACTCATGCATTTCCCCTTTCCATCCATTTCGTCCAATTTTTATCAGAATTGTCAGCAAACCACATGGCAAACCAACAAGTTTTATGAAAACGAGACTTATTATAGACAGGGGTTGCCTGTGAATTATTCTCACATGCTCTTATTCAATGCACAGCACAACTATATTGCATTATTTTAATATATACATACATTATTGTCATACAGTGCAAAACAATCAATTCTCTGGTATTTGCATGTGTAGTAGAGTTTTGCCTTTCACATGTACAGTGACATTGCAATGAGAATCAATTCCTTAAAAAATGTCATGGAGATTTCAACTGAAATTTGTAGGAACTGAAGAGACATTAATCTAATCTAGCTTGTAAATGAATAATTCCACTCAATGAAGTCAATGTGCAAACCGGGTTTGTCAAAGATGATTAGTGAGCTCTTCTTTTAAGAAAACAGTAAACCTGAACTTCTTTCTTGCTACCTCCTATCATCAATTTCGATGCCAACGCAGAATACCAAATCGAGTTCTGAAATCTGCAATTAGTTAAGTACAGAAAAAGTTCTCTAGATGTCTACGCATGCAGTTATGTGGATTGTGTCTTCAAGCAATATGATTTGGTGGGTATGGTGAATACTTAAAATAATTATTGATATATGCTTTGTGTAAAGTTATCATTGTGCATTAAAACAGTGTAATAGATTTGGAAATCGTTTGCAAAGGATTGCCTCGTTTTTGTAAAAATGGAATACATTTTCTAATAATCAAATTGATGAAAAATTGAGCCAGTTTTGTCACACGTATAATATTTGAAATAATAATAATAATAGCGGCGCATGGATGACAATAGATACTATTAATTAATGTATTGCATGAAGTTATGGGGTAGAATAAATGTGCATTGGGCATCTTTGCCTTGAGTGGAATTTTACATTGGTACAATGTGCACTGGAGACTTGAGGTAATTTGGGATCATCCAATGTTTCAGTAACATCGAAAGTGTCAATCAAACAATAAATGGAACAACAGAGCCACCAAGAGGCCATTATTGAGAATTGCACCTAAACTATTTTAAATCCCTGCTGAGTGATCTTATATACAGTTTAATTCATAGAGTAATATTTAATGATTTACATGTAGTCTTCAGTCATTTATATTATAGGTAAAATCCCACCATTTTTTTTTGCTTCAGTCCTTTTCACTATAATACACAAAACAAAGAAATAAAGTGCTACGCAAAATTTAAAAAAGACACCACAATATGTGTGAAAATGAAACAATACTTAAGTTCATCTAAGTGGACTCTTCAATAGGTTCCTCTGTTGGAAAGCCCATAGAGCCCCCTACTGTTTGGTTTTCCATTGTTAGGGGATGCTGGTTTTGTGTTTATTTTTACCCCCTTGGTACATACACCAGTGTTATTAATGGTTACACTACTGTTAAGTTTACATTTAATGATTACACTTATTCGGGTTTGTAATTCTATAGGTGTCCTTTCTTGGACTCATTTTTAACTATTTTTTAATTAAACTAAATTAAATTATTTTGGTTAATACTAGTTAACGGGTGTAGTAAGATTGGTCCATGTGGCCATATTGTAAGTACACAGATATTAATCTATGCTGAATTCAGAATTGCCAATTCTGTGAAACTCATACATCATTGCTTAGTTATATCACCTGGTATTGAAATCCTGACTTTTTACCAGTTCCTGAATACATAAAAGCATGCCTAGACCTTTTTTTCAGGATGAGAATATAATGTATAGGACACTCTATATCTCATCTTTTGTAAATACAATTGCAAACCTAGGCCCAGGCGAGTACATCAGAGGGAGAGAGATGGCACCTAGTAAAATGGTAAAGTGACCCTATTAAGAGATCAAGATACCCTGTTCACCATGGCTGTTAATGAGTCAATTGGGGGATATAGAATTTAATAGCAGATATGAAGTCTGCCCACGTTTTGTGATGTAAAGACTCTTAATCAGGCATTGGTCTCATCTTAGATACAGGATAGCTCCAATGCATGTTTAAATGTCCTGGTGGAAGGATTTTCCAGTTATATACCAACATCAAATGGTCAAACTTTTATATCCTGCATCTGGAGTATACTAATGATATCCAGTCACACTTTCAGTGGCGGCTTGAGTGAGGAACACATGCCAAGCAGGACAGTGAGGTGGGTGCTGGGGTGCTGTCCTGGGATAGCCTCTCGGTAAAATAAATGACTGCTCATATAATCTGTTAAAGGGACAATCAAGTCATCAAACGCACTTTAATGCATACGATAGCTGAGGTCACTTTAAATGTATACAAATGCATGGGTGGATTCTGCAGAATACGTCCCATATGAATTTACCCCTTGTTTTTGGCAGAACCTCCCTGCACATGATATATTATGGCAAACTCATGAACAAAAAGTCCTACCATTGATTTCAATTGGAGCATTTTCCTGCCATCGGTTAATCAGAGTAGTGGAACATTGGGACACAACAGGGGTGGGGACCTGCAGATACAGTTTCTCCTTGAAGTAGCTATTTTATTTTTCTGAATTTGAGCAATGCATGTGAAAGTACTTACAAAGTTTGATTAGGGTAACCACCAGGTAAGCCCTCTTCTTCTAAAGTGGGAAAAAAGTATCCCCTTTATTTGAGTTTGATTGCTCTGCTTGATATAGTAACAATGAGTGGATACTTTTCTGGGCTCACTGCCAACATAGTTTATGACCCCCTTTATTTTGCTATACTGTTACTCTATCCTTGCCTTCAGGCATCATTGTTTTGGCTCCCTTTGCTACATTACTTTCAAGGTTTTAACCTTCTTCAATAATGGTCTCTGGGCTTCTTTTTAGCTGCTGTAGCCTATTTGATTTTGTGACTGATTTTATGGCTACAATAATTAGGTAGATACAGATCTTTTTTTAATATTCTCTTTAACTGAATTGATATCAAACAAGGATACTACTTAAACATTTATGGTGGCTTTCTGTTCTCATTACTCAATTAATTGTGTTCATATTTCTTGACTATCCCTTTATTTTGTGTAAGTTGTTAAATTGCTTTAAGTAATTTTAAATGTTGATATAGCTTTGTAAATAGGGACACATGGAATATTACATTTTAAAAAAATGTATTGTTCTCACCAACCAAGATGAAACATACATGTAGTTGTAAGGGATATTGTAACCAGCATATTGTAACCATTAAACCAAATATTTTGGATTAAAGACAAAAACATTAATTTTGGAATAACCAGGCCGTGGACTTTTATTTAGCTTTAACAACAACTCATGTTTAAACCATAACATTTTCTTTCAACAAAACTCTTGGCCCAAACCCACAGTCTCACCTTCATACAATATACACAATATATATATATATATATATATATATATATATACACAGCCGACCGCCATAAAAGCCGAAAGGCAAACCATCACTGGACTAGTTCATCCCTATATGGGATAACTTTAACCCCAATAAAAGCACACGACAATTTTTTTTATATATATATATTATATATATATATATTTTATATAAATGGGTAGGGTGGGTGGGAGCTTTTCAAGCAGAAGTTCCATCTTCCACTGCGGCTTTCCTGCTCAGCTAAAATGACCAGCCTTTAACAGGTTAGTACCTCAGCCTGCAGTTCACCTTGTGGCATGAGACGCTGCCCCTTCCACCCCCTCTATTTATAGCGCCATTTCGTGCCTTTTGCGCTGTGCGAGGCGTCAAACCACTCAGCGGCGCGAGCGTACCCCAGAAATTTCCAAGTTGTATAACCAAGTCAATTTTTTTTTTAAACTCTGACTTGAACTTTTGAACCCTTCATAGACTTAATAGGTGACCTTTACTTGAACCCAATCTCCTATCCCCACAACTACATGCCGCCCTGCGCTATTTAGGCAACAGGGCTTTACAAATGTAGAATTTGACTGCAGATAAAATCAGCCTTGGCCTTTTCTTAGATTCTGGATAGCTTTATTATCTCATGCATGTTTAAATTCCCAATTCTGCTGAGAAGCTCTTCCACTCACCTACCACCCTTTCAATAAAGTAAATTTTCCTTACTTTGCATCTAAACGTATGTAGCTCTAGTTTTAAATTGTTTTTTTCTTCTCCTAATATTTCTCCTCCTTTGTGATAAACTTCCCTCCTGTACTTTGTTAATTACCTTGAAGTATTTAAGTGTTTCTGTCATGTCTCCTCTCTCTATATATATATTGACTTAATTCACCTATTGCTAACAAATGTATAAAATCAAGCACATAGGTGGCATCTCCATAGGCAAATAGTGGCAGTAGACTGAAGAGCTCTGTGACTTCAAACTTGGCACTGTAATCTGATGCCACCTTGGTCACAAGTCAGTCCATAAAATGTCTGCCATTCTATTATCGTGAAGTGTAAGTGTCCAGGAGTAGCAACAGCTCATCCATAAAGTGGTAGATCAGGCACACTCACACAATGGTGTTGACGAGTCCTGAAGGACATAGCATGTAAAAATCGCCTGTCCTGCGTAGTGTCACACAGTACAAACAGTTCCAAACTGCCTCTAGGAGCAACATCAGCACAAGCGCTGCGCATCTGGAGCTTCACGAAATGGGTTTCCATGGTCAAACGGCTGTATACAAGTCAAAGATCTATGAACAACACCAAGAGTCGCCTGGAGTGGTGTAAATACACCGCCACTGGACTCTGAAGCAGTGGAAATGTGTTCACTAGAGTGACCAATCCTGCTTCACTGTCTGGAAGTCTGATCAAGAAATCTGGATTTGGTGAAGCAAGGGAAACACTACATACTGGAATGCATAGTACCTGCTGTAAAGTTTGGTGGAGGAGGAATAATGGTGTGGGGCTGTTTTTCAAAGTTTGAGCTAGACACTGTTGTGCTATTGAAGGGTAATGTTAATGCTACAGCATACAGAGACATTGTAGACAATTATTCTTCACAATATTATTCGCATTATTCTGCAGAAGGACATTTCCTATCGGTGCCTGAAGTGCCCTTGTGCACAAAGCAATGTCCATGAAGACATGCAAGGGTAGACTGACACCATTATTATTATTATTTATTGTTTTATATAGCGCCATCAAATTCCGTAGCGCTGTACAATGGGTGGACAGGACAAAACAAGTAGTATGTAACATAACAGATTGACTAACAGAGACAACAGTTGAGGAGGACCCTGCCTGACCGGCGTACCCAATGGTGCAAGAAAGCTATAGGTGCCCTTTAAAGTGATGTGCCTGGGGCTTTCACGTTTTTTTCTTACCCACAGCCATACTCCGGTAGGGTTTCATGTTTTGAAACTGCCTGTATTATTTTGCCTATTGTTATACTAGGCTACAGAGTCAATACGGATGGTTGTATGTTCTCAGTTATGTCCATAGAGATATTGTATACTCCACAAAATATGGATACTGCTATTCTTTATTGGGATGTTACAATGTTTTTTTTTCCATTAATGGGGACCAATTTTGTGATGATTGTTTTATTGTTGTACTCATGTCTACTGGTACATTGTGCACTTTTTTATATATATGTTACATTTATAATACAAAATTAATACATTTTAAGTGGAAGAAAAATATATCTAATAAATTAAATAAATTTAAATAAATAACATTTACTGAACAGATAATACTGCATTCTATAATAGCAACACCCCCCCCAAAAAAAAAATACAGATCCAAAAGTGACCATTCAGTCTTTTCTGCAAAAGTATTTGGATTTCATCAAATTGATCAATGATTTCATCAAAGCTATTTTCATGTTCACAATATAGTGAGCTGGACATTCACAGTGGTACAGCATAACTCCAATCACTATATACTATATACAGACATTGATGAGAGTACAGCACTACTTCCATCACTGTATACTGAGACAAACATTGAATGCGGTACAGCATAACTCCCATTGCTATATACCGAGACAGACATTTACTGCAGTTCAGCATAACTTCCATCACTTTAAGCTGAGGCAGATTCATTTTTAATCTCTCATTTGTCTGTTTTGCTACCAATACAATGATTACAAAAAAACTGTAATATGGTAACTATATGATAGAACGTGGTTGATTGGCTGATGCTATAATAGTCCATATTTCTTTATTTCCGGAGTTTATATCGAAAACATTCTAAATGTTAACAGTCTCCTTCAAGACGTGAACCCCAATGCATTCCTTGCCTGCATACAAACATATTTTAATAGCTAGTACATTTTGTAGTAGTGCTGGCTTTAACCGGCGTACTTTATAATTTTAAAAGTTATGGGGAGGGTTGTCCAACGTCCTAACGTAAGTCATGTGTCTTTATATTGCAGGCAATCCGGCTGTATAACTGGAGCCCAGCCTTACGGAAAATCTATGGGCTGGACTCCACCAAAATGGCGACTCACACAGAGAGTGTTTCGGTTCAAATCTCTCGCGTTTAGAACCAGGCTGTAACTACGTTACCCTCTGTTGTCATACTGAGACGCGGTACGTGATTGGCCTATGTGGTTTAAGACGCTATGAGCGTCAGCGAGGGCATAGTAACGGGTAGCCAGATTTTTAGGTTGCTGGCGATTGCTGTTTACCTTGGTGATAATGAAGTGGATGTGCTGTGTTTGGAGAGGCGGAGAGTAGGGGGGAATGCATGTAGGGTGAATCCGTCTCCGTTTTATTGATAGTGATGTTATAATTCTACCTCACAAGATGAAGAAGTTATTCAGTTTCGCCAAGAGAAAGAAAAGGGGTATGTCCCCGAGCCCCTCGGAAACGGGCAGTATGCTCTCCGGCTACGACGTGGAAGTGAAAGAGCTGGGCAAGTTACACCGAGCTGCCTCCTCCGGAGATGTGGATAAAATCAGACAGCTGATCAGGAAACATGACATCAACGAGCCGGACAAAGACAGCAGGTAAGGAGGGCTGCATGTTGCGCGGGTATTTGGTAAATCCAAGGAAGCCCAATACATTGCTATGATAGCCATGCCCCCCCACACTGTGGGTTCAGCATTCTGTTCATTCATTCATTGGATCACTAAAGTAAGACAGGACCTGCCTTAAACGGTTAACATCATCACGTCTATTTATATAGCGCCAGCAGATTCTGTAGCGCTGTTACAATCCGGGTCGGTAGGATAAATGTAAAATCGCAAACAATAACAAACTGGTACAAAAGGAGAAGAGGGCCCTGCTCTTGGGAGCTTACAATCTAGTCGGCTAAGGACTATTAACTGAAAAATCCACACTGCCATCACCCTCGGGCATCTTCTGCTACCTGCCCTTGCTTGTGGCATCATATGGCTGACGCCATGGCATAACTCTTCACGTCATCCACCCATCCATGCCATTATTGGCTTTAATTCACTACATTATTCCTCAATATTTTACAGTTTTCTAAGGAGTGTGATGGATTCTGGATATAAATAAGCGCCGGCTTTACGACACCAGCAGAGCTCTTACGGGTGATCTCTCTCTCTTTCCATCCACGCAGAATTAGGGCAATAGATTGTGGCAGATCTGTCAAGCTTATTCACTTGTAAGAAGATTACCTTGTGGTTCCTTCATCATTTAATGTTTTTCGTTCCTCCTCTACCAGGCAGTTTGAGAACCTAGTCCTAGCAGGTCATGTCCAAGTTGATTATGTCGCCAAAGAAAAGTAATTTTTTTTTCGTGTACTCGTTGCCATAGAGACCACGGCTTTTGTACAAAACAGAGGTGGTCATTTCTTTCCTAAACCATACTTTGTCTTATTTGTTCGCGTAAACATTTTCTCTTTCTATTTTGTTTTACGTTTAGGTACATGTTTTATGACGGGTTCTCTTCTGTACCTTTTTCTATCTCAAGTTGGAAAGGGCTGAGATTTCTTCCCCAGGATGAGCTGTCAGACATTACCTTTTAAAGTATCCTGTGTGTTAATTTGCAGGAGAACACTTTTAATAAATAGTATAGCATGTTCTATATAGAGTCTGAGGAATCTGTGCTTACATTTGGTTTATTATTGTTCATCTATTCTGTAGAATGTATTATACATAAGTTAACACATTTCCAGTCTTTAATGCGGAGTTCTTTAATCATGTAAACATTTGTTATTTTCCTTCAGAGGGAATAATAAACTGACAGATCAGGTAAGGTTTATTTACTTAATATGTCAGAGAGTAGAAAACCTCAGGGGTCATAAACTAACTAACTAACCGACTGCAGTGAAGAATGATAAACTAAACTGCAGAGAAAATCAATTAATTTTAACTGCTTTAAACCATCTGAACCGTTGGCACCAGGCTGACTTTTAAGTAACCAAGCTGCCTATTCCAAGTCCGTAAATGTAGCAGCTGATTGCATTTTGCACGTTGTAACACACGGTTTATCGTTAGTGTGCCATATTGGAAAATAAAAAACATCACACACACCTGCTAGACAACTAATTCCTATATACGCAGCACCTTTCATTATACGATAAGCGTAGCTCAGTTTGGAGTAATCCGATTAAAAGCTGTACCAAATTATTTCTTTCTAACTGCGGCGTCTCATCCAACATGGATCTGTCACAACGTAAACTTTGTAAGGAAGAATACGGCATGAAAAATGGCCGTATGTTATTTTTACCAAACCAAATGTCTTTAAAACGCTGTATGTCTTTATGTTTGCACTCATTGATCATTTATATGACACATTTTAAATTGTTTATAATCTGTTGTAACTGGTGCAGAACTCAGGAAATAGTAGGGTGGTGAGATTATTTCCCTTTGTGCCCAAAAACACGTACCTGAGGGTAGTTTTAGGCTTTTTTTTAGCACAAATCTTGTAATTATGGCTCTAAGCCTGCCCCTAGAATACAGACAAGAATACATAGACTAACTGGCCACTTTATTAGGTACACCTTGCTAGTACCGGGTTGGGCCCCTTTTGGCTTCAGAACTCCCTTCATTCTTGTGGCATACTTTCTACAAGGTGCTGGAAACATTCCTCAGAGATTTTGGTCCATACAGACATTATGGCATCACGCAGTTGCTGCAGATTTTTCAGCTGCACATCAATGATGTGAATTTCACCACATCCCAAAGGTGCTCTATTGGATTGAGATCTGGTGACTGTGGAGGTCATTGGAGTACGGAGAACTCATTGTCATGTTCAAGAAACCAGTTTGAGATGATGTGAGCTTTGCGACATGGTGCATTATGGTGCATGGTCAGCAACAATACTCGGTGGTTGTCATGTTTAAACGATACACAATTGCTACTAAGGAGCCCAAAGTGTGCCAAGAAAGTGTCCCCGACACCATTACACCACCACCACCGGCCTGAACCACTGGTACAAGGTAGGATAGATCAATGCTTTTATGTTGTTTACGCCAAAGTCTGACCCTGCCATCTGAATGTCACAGCTGGAATCGAGACTCATCAGACCATTTTCTTCCGGTCTTCTATTGTCCAATTTTGGTGAGCCTGTGCGAATTGTAACCTCAGTTTCCTGTTGTTAGCACCTGCGTTCTTCTGTTGCGTTCAGAGATGGATACCTTGGTTGTAACGAGTGGTTATTTGAGTTTCTGTTGCCTTTCTGTCATCTTGAAGCAGTCTGACCTCTGACATCAACAGGGCATTTTAATCCTCACAACTGCCGCTCACTGGATATTTTCTCTTTTTCGGACCATTCACTGTAAACCCTAGAGATGGTTGTGCGTGAAAATCCCAGTAGATCAGCAGTTTCTGAAATACTCGGACTAGCCCGTCTGCCACCAACAACCATGCCAGGTTCAAAGTCACTTAAATCCCCATTTCTTCCCCATTCTGATGCTCGATTTGAACTTCAGCAAGTTGTCTTAGCCACGTTGCTGCCATGAGTTTGGCTGAGTAGCTATTTGTATTAACAAGCAAATTAGGTGTACCTAATGAAGTGGCCGGTGAGTGTATGTTCTGGAAAGCATGGCAGGTGTGGTCAATTCTACTTAACAGGGCTGGCATTGAGAACTTATGTTTAAGATTCCAGCAGTGATCCCTGGTTAAAGCCAGCATAGCAGTTGAGTGTTGCTTAAGCTGATCAGGGGTCTTGTTAGGCTTTTTTGCAGCATATAATCAGAGGACAAGTTGTTTATGACAAAAGAGCTGTTTGCGATGTTGGAAATGACTTTACCCGTACCCTGGTCCGCATCCACATGCCTAAATGCATTGAGTTGCTGCCATGCGATTGGCTGATTAGCTTTTTGTGTTAACAAGCCATTGAACAGGTGTACCTACAGCGAAGGAAAAAATGATTTGATCCCCTGCTGATTTTGTACGTTTGCCCACTGACAAAGACATGACCAGTCTATAATTTTGGTAGGTTTATTTGAGACAGAATAACAACAAAAAATCCAGAATAATGCATTTTAAAGAAGTCCTAAATTGATTTCCATTTTATTAAAGGTATTGTGACAGTGTAAACCCCAGGGAGATGCTTAGTGTGGTATTTGGGTACAGGTGCTATCCAGATGATACATATGGGTCCCTGGGGTGGAGCAATTGGAGAGCAGGGTGGGCCAATGCTCCATTTCCCCATTTTGTGGAAACTCCATGCCGGGTTTTCCATGAGGCAAGAAGTCCACAGGATCCGGTCCGGGATTTCTATGAGGCTGGCATCAGGCACAGGTGCTGGACATTAAAAACCCCTGGAGCCTGATAGTCAGACTGTTGGGGGAAGAGGAAGTTCCCTGTGCTCCCAGGGCAAGGAGAGGCCCTGAACAAGACCATCCCTGAGCCAAGTGAGGCAATACCTGCCTGGACATTGTGTGTGCTGTCTGGGGGAGGTTTTCCAGAGCCTGGCGTAGCTGGGTCTGGCTGGGAGGTTGAGGTAGTGGTGATTAGGCTGGTCAGTCTGCACCAGCGTAGTTTAGTTAGAGAGGGCTCCAATTGGGAGCTAGGTTTTTGTTTTATGATTTGGTTTTGGGGTTTACGCTGTTAAAATAAAGCGCTGTTTCGTTAAACACTGGTGTTCCTGACTCTGATTGCCCTAGAGGACTGTGCTTAAGACCCTTAAAAGTGACATGTATGGCCCTCATGCTATAGGGTTTGTCACAGTATTTTATTCCCTTATCAATCAGCAAGATGTCTGGCTCCCAAAATGCAAATGTGGCCAGTGAGTGTATGTGCAGTGCTAGATTAGATGGGCCTAATGGTTCTTAAAAATTCTAAAGAATATATATTTTTTTTTTTTTTAAAAAAGAGAAAAAATCTACTGGGCACAACCAAAGCCACATGCAAATTTAGTGAACATAACACAGGACTGCCAGCGCCGATTCCTGGTTGAAACCGCTTCAACTCTAATATGATCAAAGTAATTGACAATATAAATGTTACATAACATTAAGTTAGCCTTACTATGACCAATATGCATTGAAACTTTTTTGTATTGTCCAGTATAATTACACGTTTTAATTAGTCGTTAAAAGGAACCTGATATACTTATCACTAGTCTGCTCCGGCGCTGGCTCAGCGAATGTAGTGGGGAGGTCTAAGGAGACCCCACCGTGTGCATCGCCGAAAGGATATCCATTCATTTCAACAGGAGTTTTTTTTCCGCCACTGATTGGCTGCTTCAGTTGTCAGATCCTGAAGCAAATGGGGATCTAGAGCTGCAGTTTCTACCTAAAGTAATTATTAATTAAATAATGCATATTTAAATACTTTCATATGCATTCTTGTTTGGCAAGGCCCTTAAATCATACACTTGCATAAATCCTGGAAATCTAACAAAGCTTGTTTGAACTGAATACTTTAAATTGTTTTCAATCTTTTCAATCTCATGTTCTAACCCCAATATCAATTTCTTTAATTGATATTAAATTGTAGGACTCACTTTTATTGGGTCTAATACATTTCCCTTTTTTGTACGGATTTACAGAAAAGCCACTCTCTGTACTTTTACTGAAAATGTTTTCTGACTGTTTGCAGGAATACATTTTATTTATAAGTTGAACTATCCAATACCCTGCATAATTCTTCGGCATTGTATGAATGCTAACAATTACATCTCACCACCACCACCGCCGCCGCCACCACCACCACCTTCTCGGTATACGCTGGCCAAGATCACCCTCCAGACATCTCTCTGTGTACATGGTCCTAACTAATTGCATTTACCAACAAGTGCTTTCTTTAAATGCAGTTTTGCACATGAGTAACTTTTTCTTCCCTATCTTAAGCCCACGTATAACACTTTGGACAACAGAATGCAGCATTTTATTGACGGACCCGGGCTAGACGCAAACCTGTTTCACTCATATCCATTTTTGATTGCTGGATAACATGAGAAGGAATTGCTGCCTGCATTTGTTATTCACTTGTATCATTGATACTCTCCAGCAGCGCCACACTTAAGAATATGTGGCTACCTTATAAATAAATTACGGACGTGCTGGCTGAACACACAGGGTCGCTTATCCACCTACATCGCCGACGTTTACAATGTAATCCTCGTTCAAAATCATGCAAGACGATAAGCATTCAAATTGATTATTCGGGTTGGTACGACGATCACCATATTATCAGTGGGCGAGTCTGATGAGAACATGCTTACTGTGCGTCTTTCTGAAGCCTCCCTTTCTTCTACAATGCCGATGTACTTCTCGCCTCTGTAAGAATCCTTGTTTCAGGTACTATTGGAGTGCGGTATCTCGCTTTCATGGTGTGCAAGCCTTTAAACGACTCGATTGTTATTCAAGCTCTTCGCTTTGGGTTGGGACTCCGGTTACCATAGGCATAGAATTCCATTCTTAAATGACAGCGTGTAATTAAGTTTGTGCGTTATTTTGAATGAAAGCAAAGGTGGTGGAATGTATTCTAACATTTTCTGGTTATATTGAGTGCGTATGCTGTTGACAATTAATTGATCATTAATTAGTTTGATTAAATGCCCATTGTACAGCACTATGGAATATGGTGGCGCTATATAAAACATTAAATAATAATAATAATATGATATTCCTCCTTGGGTATTCACATGTATAAAATCCAAGCAGGAGCCAGGACATATACCACTCCTTTAGCAGGTCGGTGTGATTGCGGTGCAGGGAACGTTACCCAAAATCTCACGTCACTTGCCTGCGGATAAAGGAAGTTTATTGGAGGGAAATAAAGCAAAATCAAATTTCTGCACACAGCATTGTTTAAATCTTTTTTAATGGGACGTCTGCATAAAGATGGCTATTGCCAAATGACTCCTAAATAAAGACTGTATGAGAGTCTCACGAAGAACTTGCATTTTTTTGTTGTGTTATCTTACGTATAGGATCATTATTTCACAACCATTTGATTTCTCTTCTAGCTTACAAAGCAAATGTATTTTCCCCAAATAATGGTCGTGCTATTGAAGTAAAACTGAATCTGTATATATTTAATACTTCCTCGGCAGTTTGTGATCTCCTTGTAAACCCACAGCGGCAGCAGATTGTTTTTTGCTTAGTGTTGGCAAGGAGATCTTGCTGGGTTGTTGTGGAAGCCATATGGTGAGCGTATAGCATGCTACCACCTTACGCCACATAGGGACTCTGATCACAAATCTAGTTGCTACTATAGTTATATAGGCTGAAAAAAGACATGCGTCCATCAAGTTCAGCCTTTCCTATATCTGTTATAAGGCCTATCTATCAGAGAACTATTGCAAGTGATGCCTTTTTATCTGAGGTCTTCTATGCGTATGTTTTAAAATGTGTTTTTACTTGAAGTCTGTTATCATTATGAAGTGATGATGTGTATAGCATAAAATACTGTGTTGTCTCTTTAAGTATTTTTTTTTTAAAAAAACCTAGTTTTTCTAAATCTTTTCTCTTTGAACAAACTGGGTATTTTAAGTAACGTCCTGCACCAGGTACAAAGGTTTACTAGATAGATTGTAAGCTCGCAAGAGCAGGGCCCTCTTCTCTTTTTGTACCAGTTTATTATTGCATGCGAGTTTCCATTATTCCACTGATTGTAGCAAAACTACGGAATCTGCTGGCGCTAAATAAGTAAACATAATGTAATTTATTTACCTGTTTATGCTGATGGAGCCTATGGTGAATTTCTTAACTTTCTTAAGTTCAGTTAACGATATGTGTACAGATAATTGCTTTACCCCCTGTACAATTGTCGATGTGTAATGAATATTTTGCTCTTCTGCAACCTGTTAACATTATGAGATTGTGATCTACTGGCATATTTCTGTCTAAATATTTTTTGCTTGGCGAACACGTGACCATTTTAATAGTCCGGTTCCTAATAGGGGACCTTCTAGAAAGTACATTGCTGGTGAGATTTTTTTATTAATGTGAAGTTGGACGACTTTTCTTTCAACATCCTATAAGTTGTTGATTTTGCTATTATCGATCCTCCTAACATGGTTTCCTCTTTTCCAGAACACCTTTGCACCTTGCTTGTGCTCTTGGCCATCCTGATGCAGTTGCCACGTTAATAGAAAACAAACCAAAACTAAACATATGCGACAATGACCACCGATCTCCTCTAATGAAGGTATAGTTGTAGCCTGTTTTAGCTTTTTAATATTCAGCTCAATTTGACTTTATTGGGATGGGGGTTAAAACATGCCAAGTACCGTAAACCTCAATCTAAACCTCAATGTGTTCTCCCCTGCTGAACAACATCATGCGATCCCAGTCCCTATTATTTTACAAAAAGTCTCGGCTTAGGTTAGCACTTCTCCACCAGCCCTGACCACACTGCTGTGCGTTTATATATATATATATTTTTAAGTGTCTGTTTAATTACTAGGCTATCCAGTGTCAGCAGGAACGCTGCGCCACCATCTTACTGGAACATGGAGCAGATCCTAATGTTGCAGACATCAATGGCAATGCTGCCCTTCACTTTGCTGCACTTATTCCCTCTATGCCCCTAGCAGTGCAGCTGCTCGATCATGGAGCTGACATCAATGCTTCGAACAAGGTAAAGGCACATTGTAGTATTTCAGCAGCACTAAGAGTACTAACATTTCTCTTGTCTTTTTTTATTTTTTATTAATCTGTCTCTGATGATATGAAGATGCAACTTCATACCCCTGTGTCATCTTTTCATGTATTAATTCATTCCCTCAAGATTTTAAGCTTGCGAGCAGGGCTCTCTCCATCTAATGTATCGGTTTGCCTTAGTCTGTCAATTCTCGTCATACCCCTTGAATATATGTATTGTATTAAGCGCTGCGTAAATTGTTGGCACTATAAAATATATAATAAAAATAAATGCCTAAATCAAGCATACTTGCATTCTTTATGCTATTATGTTATATATAACAGGCAGTATCAGGAAAGTTACTAGTCTAGTGATTTTGATACAGTTGTTCAGCTAGAGAATAACTAGAAGGAATTTTTAATCTACATGAAGGATGTTTGTCGCATTATCTTTGCAATCTGCTCTCAGAGATCCAAGGTTGTAAAACTTTGGGACTATCCCAAGATGATGATGATGATGAAGATTTATTGTTGGGGGGTCTTATTTTGGTTTTCTTTGTAATAAATAATACCATAAGCAGTGAATGCATAAAAACTAGGCACTTATTGGCAAGTCCTTTCAAGTTATGCCACAGGTCAACAATAACATCTCATTTGTTTTCTTTCCATTGTTTATTCCCCGTTAATTTTATGTTTAGTGTAGAATTATCCTAGATGCTATTTTTTGTTGACAGTTTAAGAGTTATCGAGATTTCAGGGAACTCCCATCACATTTTTTTGTTACGATAGATTTTTGTTTTAAAACATTTCTTGCTTTTACATACATTTTTGCATGGACACCTGCTTTTACTATTAATACTGTTCTTGTTGTAGGAAGGGTGCACACCTCTTATGCTTGCAGTGACAGAGAATCATGAAGAGATTGTGGAATTTCTCCTTAATCAAGGAGCTGACGTAAATACTGTAAACAAAAGTCACAGGTAATTTGTTGTTAAAGCATCTATCTATATGTATATATGTGTGTGTATGTATGTATGTATGTATGTATGTATGTGAGGACTAAAAAAGATCGCCATATTGTTAAAATACGGAAGACGTTTAGCTTACGGCCACTCCTTGAAAATCAGTATTGTCAGGCCTAAACTTATATGCTGAAGGAAAATGCACTGGGGTATTTTAATGCTCAGTCCTAATGCCCCTGCATTGCTAAAGACATTGCTAAACTTTAAAATAAGTTGCTCTTTCTAATGTTTTATAGAACGTCTCTTTTGATTGCTGCTAGCAAAGGATATATCAATTTAGTAAAGATGCTGTTACAAAACAATGCTGACCCCTTTCTAAAAGATGAAAAAGGATGGACGCCTGATGATCACGCTGTGGTGAATGGACATCATGCGTAAGTTTTGCATGTTTCTTGGATTTTCTATTAGGCAGCTCTTTAAGGTGCTACCTGTCATATCTGAAGCTGATACTCGAGTCTGTGGTGTTTGATACAACTGGTTGGAAATGTGACCGTTTATCTTGCACATTAAAGCATCTTTAGTTTACCAAATGCACCAGTATGGTGTGTACAGATTAATATAAGCAGCACATGTGTATACCATTGTAGACTTAACTGCTTGTTCTCATGATTAGTGTGATATTCCTCGTATAAAGCTGTTGTCCCCTTTGGAAAAGTTCGAGATCCCTCTGGTGGCACCTCACAGATTTGTTCCACACCATATAGATTGTATACCAGTAAGCAGAGCCGGCTTTAGCTGGTATCGGTTTCTTTAGCAATTGGAGTATATCACGCCGCGTTATCATTACTCACACACAGTATAAAGAAACAATGAGAATAATTAACTAATTACGGTACTTTATCTAATTCGGATTTTGGCCATCAACCTTTGATATACCATCTGCATCCATGAACGCTCAGCCAAAGCTGCATTGTATTCCTGATTCAGTCCAAGTAGGAAGAGGTAACACACTACATGTGTCATGCGCGTGTTGTTCTAGCTGCACGTGCACATCTAGCACAAGCGATTGCCTACCTCCTCGCAGTTCCTCTGACAAAGTATCCTCATGGCTCCTCGTGCCGGAGGTGCTTCGCTTCAAGGTGCCCGAAGATGGCGGCTCTGACATACAAAGTACATTTTCCAAAACTCGTGTGTGTTAAAGACAAGCAGTTTCATTATTGTCCTGTTCCATATTGATGCTAAATAATGTGTCTTTTTCAAAAATGTCTGATGCATATTCCATCACTACAAATGTGCCTTTTGTTGAGTAGACAAAAAGGACAATGGAGTTGGAAATAAAATGCCTAAGCTCTTTAGGAAATTGAAGATTTTTTGAAACGCAATGTCATCAGCAGCCAAAATGAAATTACCATTTTAAGTGAAGCAGATTGATTATGTAGACGTAATAAAACACCAGATCTTACTTCCATAATGACAGCAGCATTTTCACTTTCTTCAGTTTATATAGCAAAAATGTATTAGTACCTGCTTTTATGTGACATGGCGGCCAAGTGTCCCTGGTAAAAAGTATGAATGAGGCAATGTTTTATACTGTTAAAGAATTACCGTATTGGCTCGATTATAGGCCGCATCCGAATATAGGCCGCACCCTAAAAGTTAGGTGCTTTTGTAAAGAAAATTCTTTTTAAGTAAAAGAAACCACTTAGTGGAACAGATATGCTGCCACTCTGCCACCCTGAGATATGCTGCCACTCTACCCTCCCAAGATATGCTGCCACGCTGCCCCCAAGATGTGCCCCCCCCATCTACGCAGTAAGCATATTCAACTTCCGGTTCCGACACTTCCTGTCTGAGCGTATCGGAGAGTAGGATGCAGGTCCCCTGCACCGCTGCGGGGAATCTGTATCCTAACCCTGCCCGGCGCTTAGAACTGCATGGCCCGGGCGTCGAGCGATAGGAATTGCGCAGTCCTGCGCTAGACCCCGAATATAGGCCACACTTAAAGTAAAAATAGACTTAAAGTGGGGGAAAAAAGTGCGGCCTATACTCGGGCAAATACAGTATTTCCTGGGAGGGTTTGGGCATTCAGCAGTGCGAGGAATGATCTTCCTAGTGCTGCATTTAGTTACAAAACTGTTCAATTCGACAAAGTAGAGGGAACAGGTCCTTTTTTAATGAAAAAAATAAGCTTCATTGTGAAATGGACAAAAAAAATCAGTGAATTTCTTATGTTTGATACATTTTGGTATCACAAAATAAGACATTTGCCAATATACAGTAGCAGAAATACAGGTCAATATAATAGTCAAGTACGTGGTCCAAGCAACTTATGTCAGACCTCTTCCGCAGTTTAATGGTACTCGAGACATATGTAACATAGTCTATAATGGTAACATGAAATAGTAGAAAGCCATTAAATGCAGTTTTAAAAGCAATTCACATCCAAGTTGTGTTATTTTTTTAAAGAAAATTCAAAGTTAAATATATATATATATTTATTTTTTTTTGCAGTTGCTCACATCTAATCATTGAACACTGTGCAAGAAAGCCAATTGTGACTCCACATGTCGGTCCTAGTAAGTTCAGCGCTACAAAGAGCACGTTGGGCATCGCTGCTAAAAGCATGGAAGGTATGCATTTTACTGTTCAGAACTGTATTCCTCGTTAAACTATGCCAAATGCAAAAGAGATGTGTTCAATATCGTTTAATGTACGTGAAATGACCACATGAGAATCTCCTAAAATTATACTATTTTGTTTAATGAAAACAAGAAACTGCTACAAGTAGAGAGCTGCTATACTGAATGTGAGAATTACGCTTTTCTATCTATAATTTTATTATATAATGGCACAAAGTTAGAAAGTGACAAGTATTTTGTTATTGTGCACACTGGGTAAATAATGGCGAACACCGTACTATACAATGTGCCTTTATAACCAATTGTGAATCTTTATGATTAAAGCATAAATCCATTAATTGCAGTTAGTCCATCCATTGCCCTTTGTACTGCAGGGCGTTTACATCATTATAAGTGGTTCAAGCAAGTTATCCCTATCATGAAAAGAAATCCATTTCTTCTTTGGTGTTGAATTATTTATAAGTCTGGGATTCTCAAAATCGTTGTCTGCAAGAGTTAAATTGCTCTAGGTTTTGAATCCATAGTAATTGCATTACATTTCATATACAGAGCTCTAGCAAACTCCATAGCGAGAATACAAATTTGCCAATAGCAATAGTCTACAGGTTACAATTGAAAAATTGTAATATAATAAATTGAATTTGGCGTACTGCCCAGAATAATCTGGCACCAACGTATCTCTATCCCATAAATGTAACCATCTGTACTAGCAGTGACTTATAGGATGAGAGGTGAATTTGCTAGCAATTGTTGACATATCAAGAAGTTTCTTACGTTTAGCCAGTTTTGAACGGGAGTTTGAAAAGCCTTGATTATAAAATATTATATTATGTAGAAAAAAAGAAAGCCTGAATTAAGACCCTGTAGGAAAAAAGGTCTTTACATATACGTGACATATTCACCTTGTAAATTATTTTCATATTTAATTTTCCTTTTTATCTGCCACCTTGCCCCCATCATGGTCTTGCTATCTCTCTTAGCCCCCCCCCCATGATATGCCTTACAAAGCCCCCTATATGCCCACTCTGCCTCCTCCTATATGCCTTATACACCCTATATGCCACTCTGCCCCCCAGATATGCCTTATGCCCCCCTTGACTTACCGATGCATTCCTAGACTTGTCCCCTGTGCTCCAGACTCACTGGTGTCAAGTACAGACAGTTGGTGAACGTCTGAGCAACCTCCGCTGCTACCTGGGATTTCCACGACTGAGCACCGGAAGGTCACGCTTGCACGCTGTCATAGAAGCCCCGGTGGAAGTGTCGAGGTTGTTTGCACGCATTGCCCATTTGTGCGCCTTGGGTCGATGTTCACCGGCTGCCACAGAGGAGGATCCAGGTCCCCTGCGGCTTTTCGGGGGATCCTCTTCTCTGGCAGCCAGTGAACATCTGTGCGTAGACAACCTCCGCTGCTGCTGGCCGGTACTTTCGCCGGGGCTTGTATGGTGGAGCATGGGAACGGCATGTCAAGCCGTCGCTCAGTCATAGGAGGCCTGGCAGAAGTGCCAGCAGCATCAGAGGTTGTCTGTGTGCATCATGCAGACATCCACCCGTTGCCAGAGAGGAGGATCCGGGTCCCCTGCAGCGCTGCAGGGGATCTGGATTTCAGTCTTGTTGTCAGACCTCTATTTGACGACGACCTTGAACATAAGGGTATTTTTCGTGATCATTGCTCAGTAATAGATAGTTAAAAAGGGGGCTTTTTAAAATTTATTTATAAACTCATGTGGTACTTTTAATAAATAAAAGACGATAACTGGTTGCGGTGTCTGCAGTGTATCCTACCGAAAGAGATATGGACTTCCTGCCCTCCGGTTTGCAAACTATGTCTGTAGTTTTGTCTTCTGTTGCAGACATTTGAATACAAGCAAGGTCAAAAATGCAGCCAGCATAAGGAAACAGTGGTTTTGTCCCCCTTGTTTCTGTGTGTACACGCTCAAGTTTTATCATCGTGACTCGGCTTGTGTTTGTACGCACTGTGAACAGGATTTCAACAGTTTCCCTCTTTCCATATAATTTATTTTAACTAGTTGGGTTTTTTTACTTTACCAAATATTTGTATTCATATATATATATATATATATATATATATATATATATATATATATATATATATAAGAAAAAAGCACAATCTATTTTAATAACATTTCTTTTGTATGTTTTCAGTTACCAAGGACGTTTCAGAAGTAGGTGACATTTCCGAAAGCAGGTGAAGTGTCTTCATTTTCTTAACTGTCTGTTGTAATGCATAATAAATAGCAGTGAATAAATCTATATTCCAGTATTATAACCATTTTCAATAACGTTTGTAATTTATAAGTTCCTTGTTGTATGCCCTGCTGCGTATATACCACTTAAAGAACAAAAATGTGAAGCAATGTAGTACTTTTTGATCCAGTAAACTTAATGTAATACAATAAATGTTCTATATATTATCGAATAATCGTTGTTTCTGTTTTTTCAAACACTTTAAGATTTTAAATTTAAATGCATGGCAAGTTCTTCATATTAGCCTGACCAAGTTCTTTTCTTTCCAGTGCCTCCCAAAAGTCAGGTGGTGTAAATTCTTGGCCTTCATCTGATGACGAGTTAGATTTTTCCCCAAAGGTAACCCATGTATTTATTAATATAATGAAACAAAACTTTGTAAACTGCATTTATAAGGGACATGGAAGTCAACGGATAACATGGTGCTTAAGTAAAAGTTAGAGCTGGTGGATTATTCATACCCTCAGCAGTCTCTGTTTGATTCACTTACAAGCTTTTTTTTCATTAGATTAAAAACTCATACAGCAAAGGCGCCATTGGTGTGGGGGGAGGGTATGAAGTGTTTTTTCTGTAAAATCATTACTTTCCTTTATGTAGGTGTGTATCTTTTTAACAGCTGGTCCATGTCTATTAAAGAATGCCAATTTACATTACAATCAAACCATACAAGCATGTAGATATTTACCTTTTCACATTTAACTTTATATCGTGTGTATAAATGTGTATTCACAGTTTTTGAATTGTGCAGTTAAACACAACAAAACCATAACATTTTTTTTCATTTTCTAGAAGAACTTGAGGCCAAATTTGAAAGAAATGCTTGACAAGAAGATAAATGGTTAGCGGCTTTCTGTTTTTAGTGTCAATATTGCTGTGTCTTCTTGCAAATATTTTGTGTACAGATTAATAATTCTGTGGCTCTGTTTGTTTTGATGTAGCTATCCAGAAACCTAGTGTTACTGCTGCGCAACCCATAAGCTTCTCTCCGACAAATAAATCTGATAGTAATGAAGATTCCTTCCATGGTAGTGACAATGAAGATCCACCCCAACCTAATCCTTTTCCTCAAACCTTTTCCTTCAACCAACGTGTGCCTTGTACACCTAGCTCCTATCCAAAGCCTTTCCACCTGGCTTCTTCCCACCTGAGTCTTAATAAGGTAAATTTTTTATTCATGAATGTACATGGTGTTAATAATTACTGCTTTTGTTTTTGTTTTTCAAACATTTTTACCGGGAAGAGACATGCAGCACATCTAAGAAAGGACATTTCAAAACACTTTCATATTCTGGTAGGCAAAATCAAAAAGCCTGTAAAGAGGCTTGTGCTGGTCCTGTTTGTCAAAAGGGCAGCAATGATGTGGAAGACTGCAGTCAGGAGGGTGACGAACATGATGACACTGTTGCAAGTGAAGAGGGAGAAGAGGTATCTGAAAACTGTGAAAGCACTGTAATAGAAAATGCACCTGACAATGGAGAAGATGGCTCTGAAGAGAGTGAAGATATAATAGAAGATGGATCTGAAGAGAGTGAAGATGGAATAGAAGATGGATCTGAAGAGAGTGAAGATGGAATAGAAGATGGATCTGAAGAGAGTGAAGATGGAATAGAAGATGGATCTGAAGTGAGTGGAGATGGAATAGAAGATGCATCTGAAGAGAGTGAAGATGGAATAGAAGATGGATCTGAAGAGAGTGAAGATGGAAAAGACGATGGATCTGAACATAATAGAGATGATAAAAAAGATGGATGTGAAGAAGTAATAGAATATGGAATATCTGGAAGTGATGAGCAGTGTTTAAATGAATGTGTACTCGAAAGGACTGTTGAAAATCAAGAAGACACAAATCAAGATATTCTGGTCTGTCCATCTAGTGCTTCTGAAAATAAGGAAGGTGTCGGTGACAATGAAGCTGTATCATTTCCTGGTGGGATTTCCAGTGATGCACCAGATACCCAAGTCATTTCAAATAGTGATGTTCCCGTGTCACTAATAATTGGCTTTTATGAACATTCCGAAGCAAATGCAGAATCTCTAATTCAAAGGGACACAGGCTCATTAACATCCAATTTAAAATCTCAAGAACCAACAGAATACCACAGAGAAATGATTCCTCAAATAGGTGATGGACATAATCAGATAAACAATATCTTTATATGTGGTGGTTCACAGGAGATTTACAAACTGCAAGGCAAAGCAAGCAATCTAAACATCTGTATGAAAAAAGAAAAGACACTCCATAATGACAGTGGAGTAAATGAGCATGGGCATTTAGAGCCGACTTTGGAACTTGAAGATGTAAGACGTTTGCCAAGTCCAAATACTTTTTCTATGTGTCAAATCCAGAACAATAACAAAATAACAAAATAGATATTTACAACTACTTAAGCCTAATAATGTTGCATTATTGCATAGTGGTATAGTTGTATAGCTAAAGGTGGTTTATTAGATGAGTAAACTCTATTCCTAAAATAACACATTAATTTCCATAGAGAAATAACCTCCCTGAATACTTCACAAATGTTCATTGTAGTCTTTATAATCTCACATGTGCTACTTCATGTGTGTTGCTAATGGAGCAGGTTAGTAAAAGCTAATAAGAAAGGACTATCTCCTCTTTTTAATCCTAGTTGTTTTAAGACTGCTGCCTTCCAGTGCTCTGCGTGTGATCCATTTTGCAGGCTCTCACAGCAGTGGTATGGACAGGTCCAGAAAGCATCCAGTCCTCATAGCTGCTAATAAAGATGGCATTGAAACAGGGAAGAAATATAGTATTTCGAAATAACTCGGTTTTGCTCAGTTTACTGAATGTCATCGGAGAAGCACACAGTTGGCTTCAATGATCCCTGAAAAATATCAGGTTTTATATATTTTTTTGTGTGCATTGCTGTTATTGCTAATACTTTTTGTGATCCCATTTTTTTTCTCCTTCCTTAGGCGGATCAATCAGCTAATAAAATTGGTGGAGACATTGGTAGTGATTTGGAGGATAGTGATGAAGAAAGCTCTGCTAAAGGAGACATTTGTGACCCTGTTTTAGAAAGCAAGTTACAAGACCATGGAACATCAGGTGGTTTGTAGCTTTTTTTTTTAATTCGACTAAAAAAAAAGAGACTACACATCACTTCATTAGTTGTGTGCTGGAGGTTGTCATTAGAATTAATATTACATTTTGTTTATAGACCACCAGTAGCTTCCATACTGCCATAGTGATGGGGACATACAAAACTAACAATAACCTTGACAAAACATAAGACATACTGATAAAAAAAGACAGCCCTGTTATTTCTGTTTAGAATCTATTGGGAAGTTGAGGGGGGAATGAGACACAAGGGTGAGGAACTGTTTGGGGAAGGATAATTTTATTGTAGCAAAGATCACATACATAAGTAGGTGGCTTGGAAGGAACAAATGGCGTACTTCCAGTTGTGCATTATAAAGAGGACAAATTGTATGTAACCCGGAAAACTTGGATTTCCACTGAATATCTAAAACTAGAATATATATGAGAGAATAAAAAACAGAAGAAATCCTGAAGACACAAGTAGGCAGAAGTGAGAACTTTGAAGAGAGATGCAATTTGTGGGTAAAATGAGGAGGGCATATAGAATTTTATTTGGAGATACGAGGTGAGAGAAGTGCAATGTATGGAAGGATTTAAAGTTTAATTTGCAGGGTTTTGGAGCCAGTGAACAGAACTGGTAAGGTAAAGAAGGATAGTGATTGAATATAATAACTGGTCTGGTAGACTTGTACAGAATTGGTTTGAGTGATGAACAGCATGGGATAGCAGTTAGGAAATGGAGAATGTACTTTATCTGCCACTGTTTTAACGTCTGCCTCTCTAATCCCATGGAGAAAACTGGCCACTTTATAGTGTTTATTATTATTTCTTTTATTTTTTAGGTTTTTTTTATATTTGCAGTGTGTTTCAATATTCCCATATATACTTTGGGTCATGAACCTAAAAAAGATCTTATGTAAATATTGTACGGGACAGATGTTTCATATCATGGGACAACCTTATATATGTGTCAGCAGCCAGTTGAATTGTATTTTTTATTACAACACCATGTTTAAGTTTTTTTATTTGTTT
Source organism: Spea multiplicata (assembly GCA_009364415.1). NCBI lineage: Eukaryota > Metazoa > Chordata > Amphibia > Anura > Pelobatidae > Spea > Spea multiplicata. Next base: position 43,061 of record VKOC01019067.1, on the reverse strand, counting down.
GGTTATTTTGTTAGATATACATTACAGCCCCTCTTTCCTAAGACCATCAAGGAACTGTAAGATGCCACAGCAGGATGTGGGCTGCCATTTTGGCCAAAGTGGTATGGACATGTCTTTTATAAAGCCAATGCCATAACCGCACTGACCAGCATGACTACAATAACAAACTGTATATTTCTGCTATACTAATTCTTTGCACTTATTTCCTTCTAAAGAGGATGATCAGCACTACAGACTAAATGGGGGCTTTTTTATTTTTTTTAAAAGCAAACTATTGCATCATTATTCTAACATCTGATTTTTTTTTTTTATCCCCTCCTTCTACAGATCTTTCAAGAAAAACTGCTCCGGTGGAAATATACAAGGTATGCATAATCATTATCGTTCCTATAAACTGCAACATAAAAGCATTGAATTAATAAAGTACATCTGTAACAATAAATGCATCTTTTTCTAAACTGCAGCCAATTGCCTTGACAAGTAAAGATGTCTCCACTTCCCGTTCCGTTAAACAGAATGAAAGCAATCTCAAATCAGGTACTGTAATACATGTTTCTCGTACAATTACCAATCCCAGTATGCAAATGACAATCTCATGCTTCCAATTGAAATTGTCCTTTTCTTTTAGATATAATGGCAGACTTGGGACTAGATGATGCTGACGGTATTGAAGGTAGTGTGTCTTTTGTTATAATACTTACTATTACAGCCTGGTTAAAGTATGTGTATGGAAAGGAAAATGGCAGCCATCTGGTATCTCATGCATCACATATGTGTACTTTCTAATATCCCGGAAATGACCTGGATATCAGGGATAGAATATAGGCTAATTTGCTTGTATGTAACAGGACACATCTCATATGCATTTGCTTGCTGGAATACAGAGTGAAAGGATAGATTCAAACACCAATAGTTACCAACATTCCCAACAACAAGGCTTTAGTCTCTGTTATCAGGCATTAGCCATTTTTTTGGAGGGTAGAATGGACCGTTATGTTACACTTTCACCAGCATTGTAGTTGGATTGTCACAGATTTTCTTGCTCGTTTGGGAGTATCAAAGGAAGCTTAATGTTCATAAAGTGGAATAAGCAATGTATGAATTATAACCCCATCTTGTATATTAGTGACGTTAAATTTGTGATATTTCTCCCCTTTGGTGCAAAATTATTATTTATGCTAACTTTTTTCCAACATTGTATATAGAGTACAGTATATGTTTTTGGGCCTTTTAAGGTCAATGGTTTCATAATTTGCTGTAGTTATTGTAAAATCCTTTAACATATATTATCTGTAGTAAAATACTAACGGCATGAATTGATTTTTGGTAGATTTATCTGACTGGGATTCGACTAGTGAGTCTCTTGATCAAAGCAATGTGAATCCGAGTCCTAGAAAGCCGCTGCCTAAACCCATACTTGCCGCACTGGAAAAGCCTGCCTCCCCCAACCAAGTCGCTGCGCGTCCTGAGCCAGCGAAGAAAGAGACGGAAAGTATTCAGCCTACAGTGCGGGGCAAAGAACTGGATGCCCCCAACAAACATTTACAGCAATTTAAGGACACGAGTGGTAAATGTTACTATGTTTTATTTTCTTTCTGCTTCAACACCTTGATGTGCTTTACGCACCTTTATTGATTATATGTCAGCTGCCTTATTTATTACGTTGTAGTCTCTGTGAATACAGAAACCAGATTCCTCTTGTCCCTTTTAGAGCTTTATGAGATAAAAATACATTTAAAATATCCCGAGGTTTTTTTAGTGTTTTTAAATAAGTACTTTCTGCCTATCAATATTATTATATTAAGAAGAAGGGGTTTATATTAACAATTATAACCCCATCTTGTCTATTAGTGATGTTAAATTTCTGATATTTCTCTCGTTTGGTGGAAAATTATTATTTATTCTAACTTGTTTCCACCATTGTAAATAGAGTACAGTATATGTTTATTTTTTAGCCTTTGAGAATGGCCAATGGTTTCAAAATTTGCTGTAGTTATGTAAAATCCTTTAACATATATTATCTGTAAGTAAAATACTAACAGCATTAATTATTTTCTGTTAGATTTATCCGATTGGGATTCGACTAGTGATTCTCTTGATCAAAACAATGTGGATCCGAGTCCTAGAAAGCCTAAACCCATACTTGCCGCACTGGAAAAGCCTGCCTCCCCCAACCAAGTCACTGCGCGTCCGGAGCCAGCGAAGAAAGAGACGGAGAGTATTTCGCCTACAGTGCGGGGCAAAGAACTGGATGCCCCCAACAAACATTTACAGCAATTTAAGGACACGAGTGGTAAATGTTACTATGTTTTATTTTCTTTATTGATTATATGCTGGCTGCCTTATTTATTACATTGTAGTCTCTGTGAATACAGAAACCAGATTCCTCTCCACTTGTCCCTTTTTCGAGCTTTTTAAGGTTATCATAAATTTGAATTTATCCAGAGGTTTTTTAATTTGGGAAACAAAGCATCCCAGCATGTAAATACACACCACTCCCTACTTTTACAACCCTTTACAAATGGTGCATCTTGATCCAATTAAAATGTGTTCTTTCCTTTTAGATGTGATGGCAGACTTGGGGTTAGATGACCCTGCTGGCATTGAAGGTAGAGTGTTGTGTATGTTATACTGTAACGCTAGCATTATCTGGGCAGAAATAAGTGCGTAAAGTTTGGGAAACAACGCTGAAACTTCTCTTATTCCCCTTTATAATCCACATTTAATATTTTATATTTTGATTTTATAGCTCGTCTTGATTATTTTCCATTTAGTGGTAGTACCAAATGTATTCAGAATGTTAATGTTCAGAACTAATTAAAGTTTATTAACAAAGTGTGGAGACATATATATTTCATTATGTTTTTAAACTGCTTCTATCTTATGTTGTTTACCATAGTGCATGGTACTGTTGCATAAATTCTGAATATGTAAAATATTAACTGCATGCATTGTCATTTTGATTTGTTAGATTTATCTGACTGGGATTCATCTAGCTTTTCCCTTGAACAAAGCAATCTGATCCCAAAGACTGGAAAGCTGCCATCTGAACCCTTAACTGCCCCACCAAAAAAGCCTGCCATTCCCACCTCAGTCACTGCGTATCCAGAGCCAAAAGAAGAAGAGCCAGAGAGTACGCAGCCTGCCATTCCGGACAAAGTACTGGAATCCAGCAATAAACACTTGCAGCCAGCAAAGAACAGTGGTGGTGAATATTATATATTATATATATATATATATATATATATATATATATATATATATATATATATATAACTACATATTTTCTGTCTGCTTTCTTTGTACCATTGTAATGTTTTTTCGGGCTCTTGAGCTCAGTAAACCATTTGTGGTTGAGAACTGGCTCTTGTCATTGAGAGATGAGAATACTAGCCGAAAAAATAGATTACTGGCACATAGGCTAGTATATGTGTATGTATACTGTAGAGTATAAAATATTAATAGTACTGATTATTTCTTAGATTTGTCTGATTGGGATTCGACTAGTGATTCTCTTGATCAAAGCAATCTCAATCCAAAGCCTGGCAAGCTGCTGCCTCAATCAATACCTGCCACGCTAGAAAAGCCTGCCATTACCTCTCCAGATCCAGTGGAAAAAGAGTCCGACATGCAGGGCAAAGGGCTGGAGTCCACCAACAAGCATTTGCAGCAAGTGAAGAACATGGGTGGTAAATTATATTATGTTTACTGTTTTATTGCACAGTTAAATCTCACTGTTCAGTTCTGGGGGACTGGGAATAGCTGTTACAGCAGAGAAAATTGCTCTTGTGCACAGCTGAGTGATGTGTGCCATTTATCCACGTGGGGTTCTCTTATGTGTTTGTGTCTTTTCTCCCCCTGTTTATGCCTTTGTATTAGAACTTTATTGAACTTTACATTAATTCTTCTAGTGCAAAACCTGAATTTGTCATTGTTTCTGTTGGGAGTGTTTTGTGGGTCTTTGGCACCCGTTCCTTGGGGGGAACTCAGAAGTTATTCCATGCTTCTGAGATGTGTTGTATTGTGTCAGATCTTATACCTGGGCATTGGGTGGATACTAGAACATGCATTGTAGGTCTTTTCCTGTTTCGTGGGGTTGTAAGAGACAGTTTGATCTTTCCCTGTGTGCTGTACCTTTTGTCTGTTGTGAGTGTGTTTAAAGATACATAAAGGGAAAGGAAGCCATGGCAGCAGCACTGTATGTGATGCATCCAATTATCGAAAAAGCCCAGACCTCCTGATTATTGTGTTTAGGGGTTTCAGCAATAACAATTGCTATACAGGTGTATAAAATCAGGCACATAGGCAGCCATCTCCATAGACAAACATTGACAGTAGAATGGATCATACTAAAAAGCTCAGTGACTTTAAAAGTGGGACTTTCGTGGGATGCCATCTTTCCCATAAGTCAGTTTGTGACGTTTCTGCCCTGCTACATGTACCCAGTCCTCTGTAGGTGCTGTTTATTGTGAAATGGAAGCGCCTGGGAGTAACGGCTGCTTCGCCACAAAGCAATAGACCGTGCACACTCGCATAGCTGAACTACCGAATGCATAGTGCCTACTATTAAGTTCCGCGGCTGAGGAATAATGTTCTGGGGCTGTTTTTCAGGGTTCCGGTGAAGGATAATGTTAATGCTACAGTACACAAAGCCATTTTAGAAAATTTGTATGCTTCAAACTTTGTAACATCAGTTTGGGGAAGGACATTTCCTGATCCAGCATGACAATGCCACTGGGTACAAAGCCAGATGCATAACATGGTTTGGCGGGTTTAGTGTGGCTTGAATGGCCGGGACAGAGCCCTGATACTAACCCCATTGAACACCTTTGGGACAAATTAGAATCATGTACCGTTACATATTCAGGTTGTATTCATCTTCTTGCACCCTGCAGCTGTTTTCAGTGTTACTTTGTTTCTTCATAGACTCCTCAAATTTAACGGCCACAGCAGAACACAAGCCAGTGGTAAGTCTACAGATCAGTTCTTATGTTTTTGTTTAATTATTAATCAAAGTGCATTTTTCTAATAGGTGAAGATTTTTAAAATCCTTTTTAATACAATGATACTAGGTAGATATACATTTGAGTTTAGCCAATATGATTTTTAAAGTAAGTGTCATGGTTGAATTTGCAGTCTCCAGAAGTACATGTGAAACTGAGTGAAGGATCTGAGGATTTCCTTCATAACCATGAGAAATCTGTTTTTGTTTTTTGTTTTCTTTTTCTCCCGCTGTGACTATTCACAATATGTAATCTGTTAACATAGTTTAACCATTTAAACTGGAAATCTCCATCAAGTATTGTTGTGTGGATGAATCGCAAGCATTCTCAAGCTAGTTGGAAAACGTTACAAAAACACAGACAGTCAGAGGTTTACATGTAAGAAAGCTTTTACGCAAAGTGGAACAGCCTCCCATCAGAAGTTTTAAAGGTTAATGAAGTGAGGGAATTGAAATACATTCAGGATAGCCATATGTCTCTTCCAGGCAAAAGAAAAGAGCAAGGAGTTCTGAGTTCTTGCAGCAGAAATAATTATCCAAGTTGTTTCTGCAGTCAAGTTTTTACTAATCAGAAAAGCTAATATGCACTGTCCAATTGGAGCTTAATACCAACCTATTAATTAATAAATTGTAACATATCAATTTTCTGATTTGTTTTGTCTACATATGTAATGGAGGTTGATGACATGCTAAAGGCATCAAACTTGACAATGGGCCCTGAATTTAGGAGCGATATAAATTATCAATTGGTTTCACAACCGCCATCTGAGTGCCAGGCAATACAAAGTTCTGGCAACAACCAGGAATCATCATCATCATCATCAGACTCTGAAGAGCCCTGGGAGGAAAGATATGAAAAAATGTGGGTTGACAATGAAAAAAGGGAGGTCAAAATACACTTCAAGGACGTTACAGCGGAACTTAAAGAGAAATTTGGGGAAAGTAAGGAAAACAAGAAAAGGTCATTGGTTTCCAAAACAATTAAAAATACCATGCATTTGCCAAAAGAGGACAATCCCCATAGCGTTATTTTCACTGAAAACCACACCGGACATGAAAACGAGATGAAAGTCTTGGCATTTAAAGAAGAACAATCACTACTTGACCTGAAGAAGCCAGACAGTGAAACTGCTGGTCAAGAGAGGGACAATGAGTCTATTAATTGTGGCAATGACCCTAACACGGGAGTGAATGTTAATACTAATGGTAATAAAGGAGCTGATAAAACTGCAAACCCTACATGTTCACAGTCAAACGATTGTGGGGAAATTCAACTCCAACAAACTCAATTTGAAAATTCAGGTTTGTCCCAACTTTCCTATGGTGAGGTTACCAAGAAGCTTTTGGATCAACAACTGGAGAAAGATATGCAAAGATTTAAGAATGAGGTAGGAATGCTACAAACAGTATTCCTAAATTTGGCACAAGGCAGAGAACAGCTTCAGAACAAGGTAGACACTTGCCTTCTGTAGACCCAATCTCTTTGAGGAATTTTATCGTGGTGTCTTCCTCTTGGACAATTGTGTGTTTCCATCTCTGTTTTCAGTCCATCTGCCATTGAAACTAACTGTGGATTGCCATTGGGACACTTTTGTTTTGCTGTGGTGTGTGTTTCAGCTGTCTCATCTTACATCAGCTCCTTCTCAATACTATTGCTCTCTCAATTCTTCTGATTGTTCATGGGCTTCCATAACTCAATGTTTGATGCATTTATACACATCATAGAAAATAATTGCTTTTTTCATTCAATCATTATGTTTTTATGTTGTAGCTTTGTACCTTGGGTCTTGGATATTTTTATATGTGTGTTACCACCCAATTGTAAGCAACTATACCGTATTAATCTTTTTCATTTCCCCATTCTAGTCTCATACAATAGTGGAAAAAGGGGACAGCTTATCAAAAGAGGCGGATGTATCCCATGGAAGCGCCAAGAAATTTGCTCAGAGAACTACTGTTTCTGATGTACAAGAAGAACAAAAACAAATACCGAGGCATAGACCATCTACAGGGTAAGGAAGTAATGCCTTTTTTTGTATAGAGTAGAAAAATGTAATCTTGCACTTGGTATAGACGATGAAGAGTAAGTGTTAAGAAACTTTGGGATAATAGAACAATAGTCTTTCCTGCCTTGTAACTATATGTGTAACAACTATTGCATAATGTGTAGGAAGAAGTAGTGTATCCTGCAAGCAACAGACATTGAGTTGTCTTTTACATACAAAGTATGTACAGCAGTTGACCATTTTAATAAAATGTATATTTCTTTTTGTTTAAGGAAAAACACAATTTTGACAGAAGGAACTAAAAATGTAATATTAAACACCAAGTTGTATTCTGACCACAATAGTCATGATATTCCTCGTGAGAATGGGAAGCTACCTGAAATGTATGATGACAGTACATTCAGTGATGCCTCACAGGAGGATGAAGGCGGGTAAGACAAAAATAAAATTTCTTTTGCGATGGAAATTTTCCCCTGCACATTTAGTACATAGTGTTTGTTTATAGCATGGAGTAGAAGGGAAGAAGGTTGGTGCGCAGGATATGCATACTCCTAACAAAGACACATAAAACAAATTCACCCCCTAACATGTATGTAGAATGATGGAAGGCATTGCCTTTTGATAGCTAAGGAACCTCTTAGTATTCTGTTAAACTGATTGCTTTAATGAGTGTGCTCAATCATGTTTTGGTCTTCAGAAAGGTGTTGCATAGAATTTAGGGAAGTCTTCAAGCTAATAGATCTGTTTTCATGTAATAATTAGATTAAGGCCTTCTCTTGTTGTTGGCTTCCTGTTGACCCCTCTTTCTTCCACTCTCACTTCCCACATTTCCCTTGTTTCCATTGGTATAAACATACATAATTTGTCTTGTTTACTTATTTTAGGGAGGCTGGAATTCACACTAATTGGAGAGACAAGGTAATTCAAATTAAAATTGTGCATTTTTCATGTTTCTGTGTGTGATGTATTTTGTCTCTGTTTTTCTTAAATCACCTTACCTTACTATCGGCCTCACCTATTAACCATTCCAGTTGCTGTCAAATTTCTGAGCAAAAATCACACTGTTGGAAGATCGTGCTAAAGTCAAGCTAATGATTTGAAGCTAAAATTATACCAAAGTGCAGTCTGTAGAAGTTGTAGATAATAGAAATGTATAGATTGGGGAAAGGTACAAAATAATATCCAAATATTTGGTTACCCCGTTGACCTCCATTGCATCAGTAATGAGCAAACTACAAGCTGAATCATATGAAACAGGCACTTGCAGGAAAAGGCTATGCCTCAAGACTTAGCATTCAAACAAGTAGACAAACAGTAGATAAAATAGCTGCAAGTAGACCAAAACTGATTAGCAAGGTGTTCAGTGGCTGGGTGCTTATGACATTGGTTTGTATAAGAATTTGCACTTTACTCAAAAACGATCTTGTGGCAGCACATCTGGAGTCTGCCAACATCTGTGCCTGACCTCACAAATGCTCTACTGGCGCCAGGCGGGTGTTTGTTTTCTTTTACATTTAGCTCTGCTGCAGGCAAGCAGCAGGGTTAGGATCTAGATCCCCCACAGCACTGCAGGGGATCTGGATCTTACTCTCTGGCAGCTGGTGGACGTCTGCGGGATGCGCATAGACAACCTCCACTGCCAGCACTTCCACTGGGGCTTCTATGGTAGAGCACCGGCTCGACATAACCTCCCAGTGATCCACCATAGAAGCACCGCCGGAAGTGTCGACAGCGGAGGTTGTCTAAGTGAATCGCGCAGAAATGCATAAGTAGTTTGTGGCACCTATTTTGTGTTTCAGACATGGTGCCTATAGTCCCTCAACTTTATTAACATATGGTTTTGTTCTAGATGTGGAATCCTGATGAATCTGATGACTTAAGTCATTCATCTGACACTGGAACTGATGAGAATGAATTACTCTGGTCAACATTCAGAAACGCAGCTTTGTTAATAGACCAACTGAATGCTGCAGGTCTAGGTATTTAATACTTTATTTTAGTTTATTGTGCATTGTGTATTAGTATGTGTGGTCCTTTTAATTAAATAATACATTAAATATCCATCTTTTATTTAATGATATCATGTATTTGTTATCTTTTATTCAGATTCAGTGAACCTGTTAAAAATACAGAACTTAATCCAAGAATATGAAAGATCTGTCCAAAAAGAGAAAGGTAGACATGCATTTCTGGCAAAAAAAGTAAAGAACCTGGAAAATGAAAGAAAGGACCTGCAGCAGATTAAGGACACAAAAAGAGAACTAGAGTCAATGCTGGAGCACCAGAAAGTGGATTTTGAGAGTGATCTCAGCAGCTTAAGGTTAAATATTTTCCTTCATTTTCACTTCCACTTCACTGCTTCGTCCGTAACGCCTTCCTGATTTGGGGTGTTAATTTGGGGAGTTTATGTGTGCATCATGTAAAAAAAATCTGATTGTGATTGTTAAAACCTATGTCTTTGCTCTTTATCTTTTAGATTTTCTCTGAAGCAAGAGGAGGAGAAAAGGAAGAATGCAGAGATGCTCCATGAGAAAGTTGGAGATCAACTAAGAAAAAAGGAGGATCAATGCTGCAAAGAAATACAAGAGAAACAACAGCTGGAACTGACCTTACGAAACATGGAGCTTGAATTGCGAAGCCTTCGGAACAATCTGAAACAGGTTGACCCTGCTAGCTGATTTTATACCATGTTCTTATATTCTTGATTTCAATTTTGTTAAGGGGCGGTACAGACTTGGAAAAACAGTTAAGGCGGCTTCTGTAATAGTCTACAATATGTCTATAGCAGAATGAATCTCATAGATTAAAACATTTGTTGCAGGACATTAACCTTCCAAAGAATCCCATACCTTTCACAAATAAATAAATTATGGTCCGGCATTTTCATAGTTGCTTTTGTTTTTTAGGTTGAAGAGGAACGCAATGAAGCTCAAAGGCTGCTGTCTCAAGAACGTAATGCTAGAGTTATTGATGAAGAAACCCTGAATAATTTGAGGAGGAAAAACGAAGAGCAAGAGGCAAAGATACTTCAGGCAAAAACTACTGAGGTAATTTTACTTAGTTAGTAGCCACTTGACAGCAAAGCTATATTAGGAGCCATTTTAATGTCGCTGTTGAGTCTGATCTGAGATAAAACAAAAAATAATAGTTACTGTATCCATTACTTTTAAGTATCAGATGCAAAAGTCCTGTCACAATTTGCGTTTATGCACATCACCTCTAAGTAGTACCCCCCTAGTCTTACCATGCCAAGGCATAATCTTGCCAAGGCATCATTTGGCCCTCCGAGTATACTTGCCTCATGATATTTAGTCAGACTAGATGGACAGAATGATTTTTACATTTCCATGTCGTAGTCACTGAGCATTACTTTACTTGTGGTATAGCTGGGTGGCTGAGTGTTGGCCATGTCGATCATATACAAATTGTGCGTCTGTGGACACGTTGCCTCACAACCTAGGGTAAGACCTCTATTTCTGACAATCCAATTACAAAATACGCTTTTATTTCATCAAGGCTCCTATGTCGGTTAACAGGTACTTGCTCAACCCTCTGATGCAGGGGAAAAAGATTTAATACATAAGAATCTTAAACTACAAGAGGAAATTGCTCTAGTTAAGGAAGAGCTATCAAAACTCCAGTCTAATACTAACGAAGAAGAAAGCCAATATATTGAGGAAAATGAGATGTTAAAGGAAAAAATTGATGACCTTAGAAGAGATTTAAAAAATAACGAAGAAACCTTAACGCAAAGTGTCTACCAATATAACAGACAGCTCAACGTGTTAAAGACAGAGGCCTCTATGTTGTGCACTAAGTTAGAACATGAAAAGCAATCCAAAGAAAGACTAGAAAATGAAGTGGAGTCAATCCGTTCCCGACTGACCACTGCATTACAGGAGCTGGAAAGACTCCAATTGTTAAAAACAGATATCGAACGCACCTTACAAAGAGAGCGTGATGAGTGGATGCGTTCCAAAGACAAATTAAATCATGACCTCTCCAACTTACGTGAAACTAACAACGGCACCTCTCAACAGCTTAGCAGAACCGAAGCTAAATGTAACGGCCTAGAGAACGAACTACATAGAGTAGGATTATCTCTCCAAGAGAAATGTCTTCTTCTAGAAAGTACACAAAGAGAGTTGGTGCAAGCTCAGGACAGGACAGAGAAACTTGAACGTACGCTCCAACTCGAGAAAGAGCAAACCAGCAAAAACATAATAAAACAAGAGTCCGTGCAGGAGAGGCTGGCACAACTCCAGAGTGAGAACATACAGCTTCGTCAGCAGCTGGAAGACGTCCAAAACAAAGGCATCACCAAAGATAAGACAGTGAGCGAAATCCAGGACAGATTTACTGATATATTCAATAAGGTTCGGGCTGACAACGAAAGACAAGTCCACCTAGTAGAAGAAAGAAACAAGGATCTAATCAACAAATCAAATGAGCTTCGAGAACAGATCTATAAGCTTGAAACTGAAAAGGTCGAAAGAGAGGTAAGAACAGTTTTTGTGAGGTCTTTTTGTTTGTCTTTATTATTATAATTAAGTAGATCATTTAAGAGGCAATAAACAAACTTATTTTTAAAGAATAGAAGAACGATATAAGATTTTTTTGGTCATCAAGCCTGATCTACTTGGATAAAAATTACTTATTTGTTTTATTAACATGATTCAAAATGAATTTCCCATAGAGTTCACTGAGAAATCTGCAGAATGAATTGGCTGATGCTCTGAAGAAGTTAGCTATGTCTGAAGCTTCCCTAGAAGTGATAACACGATATCGTAATGACCTTGAAGACAAAAAACAGCACCTTCAAAAAGAATTAGAAAACTGTAAAATGAAGGTAATATTTCTCATTAGCTGCAAATAATAAATATGTCCAATATTTCCATTAATACAAATGTTAATCTAACTACACATTTAAAAAAAAAAAAAAAATCAGTGTTCCATGTGAAATATACATCCTTAATGAAAAGTGTATATCAATTTGAACTTGATCAGTTTGCTACTAGTTATCAGAAGAAGTTAATAGCGTGAACTGTATTAACTGATTTTCACAGTGGAGTAAGAGAATCCTGTATTTTGATCAAAGGTTTTGATATGTTTATTTGTTGTCTAATTCTGGAAAGTGAGTTTACATGTTTTTTATTTTATTTTTGTCTGTTTTTTTTTTTTAACTTTCTTTAAAACATTGTTTTTGTAGACCAGATTGTAAGGTTTTCCTCAAAATTCATTTATATTATATGCACTTGTCTGATTGGTTGGGTTAGAAATTGTTAAAAGTGCTATTTTTTTATATGTGCTATTTTTGTAGCTCCAGGATATAGAGGAGCAATTCCTTCAATCGGAAAGACATAACCACCATTTAAAAAACCTGTTAGATGACAAAGAAAGAGAAATTTGTGCTGCACTCCAGAAAAGTCAGGAATTCTCTCTTGTAGCTGCTGAAGCTGACAAATCTGTCAAACAGTTGGAGCAACATGTGCAGAGGTAAGTACTACTGAGCTTGAGCTACAGTAAATATGCACTAAACAAGCATGGTGCTTAATATGTATGTCTGGCACACACAGTGAATGTTGCCACTTAGTCAAGGCTAGGTGGTCTGCTTTGGCCATTGCTTTCCAGTTGGTCAAGACAAGTCTCATAGATGTCTGTAACATAAAAAATGTCAGTAAACGCTAAGGGCTCTTAAAATGTAAAGCTTGACTCTTATGACTTTTCAGAACAGAAGTCCAAGGATTTGGGCCGTTTGCTAAACACTCTTTTTTGATATGTTGGAGGCAGCCACAGACTTTGCCAGGGTGGTGACTATCTGTTCACTGGCATGAGGGCTTGGTGGTTTGAGCCTCCACAAAGAGATAACCGAGAACTCTGGTTGGAGTTGGAGTAGCCCCAACCGTAGTTTAACCCACAGGGCACCTGGCTACCATAGCACAAAAAAAAGATCTTATCCAGCGTTGCTGAGCTTAGGCCCTGGTGGTTTTTTGGAGCTCCCCTTTGATCTGGAAAACGTTCCAAATTAAAATAACCCATTATGTCCAGGCACAAACAAATGTAATGTGAAAGATGAGTGAAGGGATGCCTGTCTAAGCATAAACTCTCTGCAAAGTCTTCATGTCCTTGAGTCCTTAACTGACAAATAATGATATAAAAGCCAGTCGGAAGCTCTGCCCCATGTTTCTGCAAGAGGAAACCCATGAGTAGTCCAAGCTGGAAGAACCACTGGCCGTGTAGATATCTGTAGGACTGGTCCTAACTTTAACTAAAGAAAAAAAACGGAAAAAAAATAGGTAACTCTGGGGGAACAGGTAGCAGTTGAATCCACTCTTACTGTGTTTTATTTGTGCTGCTACATTAAAGTATCATTTATCCTTTTAAGGCTTGAAATTGAAAATGCTAAATTTGAGACAGCAGCAAAACAACAAACAAGTCAAGCTGAAATCCTTCAGAAAGAGCTAAAGGAATCGATTTCAGTAAGTTTTGTTTATTCTAGGTCTTAAATTTTCATTCATTTCTAGAAATAAAGTTTCTGCAAATGCAATGTCGTATTGCTAAATCTTTGGCAAACCTGTCGTGTGCTGGGCTCGTTAACTGGACATATGGCTCTGTATATCTGTTTATTGATTTCTTTATAATTGTAACTATCAGCATATATGTATTTGAAGCGCAGTGTTTTGATACTTATGTCCTCTTTCCTTGCGTTTTTTTACAGAGTTGGAATCGTATGGAAGAACTACTAACTCATGTGCAATCCTCCAAAATTGACCTGGAAGAGAAACTGAGCCAACAGGTAATTGCAGGACTAGTTGAAGGCTGTTCTGAAGTCGGCAGGGATATTATGTTGTTTACTATAGAGATAAGACTGCATTTGGACTAGAATTACTAGTGTGTGTGTATATATAATTAATTAATAATTAATTGTACATGACTGCATACTGTGTCATCAGTTGCACTTTTTTGAAGAAAAGCTATATATGTGTTTCTTCCTGTCGTTCTGTTAAACTATATGTGCCAGAAGGGTACATTTTGGAGCTGACTGGATAATTTGTAAAAATATGTTTTTTATATTTATAGGTGCACATGAAACCTACCCATGATAGTCATAATCTTTGGGAGGAAGAGTTGAAGTCCATATCTCGATTAAGCATCCGCCTGGCTGGTGTTGAGAGAGAAAAATCAGAGCTGGCTGATCAGGTAAAGTCACATTTAGCTTTAATTTGTTGTTTTAGTGGTTGTCCACTACTGCCACTGGGTCTTCTTGTATTCTTCATACAATTATGAATAACAACTTGTTTTTGACCTGTCCTGCATCCCATACAATGCTCTTCCAGGGCTGTCGCTAAACATAAATGGGGCCTGGGGAAAGCTACCCTGTGCACCTCACTGCAAGTCTGCTAATCTATCGGTTTACACCGACTCTGTGGTCCAAGTACCACCTGCCCACCGGGCACCAGGTTATGGCATTCCAATGTTCTTCAACAGCAGGGGCTTAAGGTGCAGGGATGTTAAGAGGTCTGTGCCAGCAGCAGCACAGACCTCTTCTGGACTATGGCCACTGTCAAGGGCTGTGGGCCCTAAAGTAAGCCTAGGCTGTTAAATATAGTCCTAATATCATATTGTATATCATTAAATGAAGTAAATGCAGTGCAGGCTGTCCTTTGCAGCCTATGTCTGAGGTTTATGAGGGTGGTGGGGGGCATGCAGAGAAACTGGCACTGATGTCCCTATATCCCACCAGAGAAAGGTCCAAAATGCTGAGAGACTGAATATGACTCTTGCCTTCTAGACTGCCCTTATATCTCTTTAGTTTCCTATAGCTGTGATTTCTCAAGAAGGTATGTTAAATCATTTTAAACAACTGTCCGTTTTAAAAAGCTCCCTGTGTAACAACTTACCGGTAAGTACTGAGCTGGTTTGCATCTTCCTGTAGGATCCTAATATGACAACCGGTTCATCACTGACACTGTTATACAGGGGGCCTAAAGCCTCTGTGATCAGACAGTGAAGACTTAATGTAACGTATTACAGGGACACCCCAGCTATCATATGCACTTTAAGGCACATAAGTGTGTAAACCCTTAACCATTTTTGGGTAGTCTGTTTTGCAAATGCATGGGGGGTTCTGCATGGCAAAATTTCAGTTTTTGAAGAATACATATTCGAGTACTCCACCACCAGTGTCCCTGTATCACAGTTATACAATGAAATATACATTTATTAGGCTCAGGGAATATGTAAAAAGGCATGTTATTGCTGTATATAAAAGGAAACATAATGGTGATGTTGCCAGTGTGCTTCTTTGCTTGCACAAAAGCCTAGCCACCACCATACACTTACTTCTCTAGGCTGTTAAACACAATGAATGTCCCTTATAAACTTGTAAATAATCTATGACTTCAAATGCAAACAGCAGGTTCTTCAGGGACTGCTAAACCAGTGGAACTGAATAAATATAATATAATAAGTAGGTATTATGAATAATGATATATCATTGATGAGCCATGTAAATCCAAATGTGTAAGAATGACTTTTGTCACTGCAGTGAAATATTAAGCAAAAGGAAATAGTTCTTATGGAAGAATTAAACTGGATTGGATGGGTGTGTGGTTCATATGTTTATCTGAAAAGAATGAAGGTGTGATGATATTTGGGAGCAATCTACATGAGCAAATGGTTTAGCATATGTGACTGTAAACTTCCATTTTAAAAATGATCTGTCCATCCTGTCCAGGTTGAATGTGAGAGAAAGAAGGTGAAGAAACTGGTAGAACTGAAGAAGTCTTTTGAGACGCGCTTTGATCAGGAAGTTAAGAGAAACAATGAATTGCAAGGAGAAATGGCTAGGTAAAGCTGCTCAAATATATTTTATTGTACCAAGGGAATTCAGTGATTCTCAGACTTTTATCTGTGAAATGATGTAGAAAATAACACAAAACAATATTATATATATATATATAGGCTGAAGACACTCTTGAAAGCAACTAAAAAGAAATTCAAAGGACTTGAAGCTGAAAAACAAGCCAAATATGAAGAAGGAGCCAAACATCCTAACCTTGATGCTGCAGACTCTGAAGTCAGGAGATTAAAACATAAGGTCTGACTTTTTTCCATCTAATTTAATAGGTGACTTGGCAATTAGTGGACTCTGTACAGCCCTCCATAATGTCGATGGGCCGGTTGTGAAGATCAATGGTGTCTCTTTTAACTGGCCCATTGAGTAGTGGTGCTACACGGAGCCCAGTGACCCAATGGGGTCATGTCATGTGGTACAGGGGCTGTCATTCCTGTCATTCTTTTCTTTCATGCTCTTTTTCTAGTTTAAAAATATCTCCATTTTGAAACAATCTGTCCCAAGCCCATAAGCTCATTTTTGTATTGAGGTGGAGTCCATGATTTCCTTGAAATAAAAGACAGATCAGTGCAAAAAAATTGCTACTTAACACAGTGTTTGGATACATGCACGTAGCTTCTGGAGACCCCTCGACCTCTCTGGAATAGTCCACGTTGTGTGAATAAAACAAATACATTCCAGAATTGTATAAATGAAATGTAGTGGTACTGTTGAGTAGTCAAAGCGTTCCAGAGCACTATCAATGTGCTGTAATGTATATATTATAGAGGGGAGCCCCTGCTACAGTGCTGCTCGGGGTCCCCAGTTAATCTTGATCCACTTTTGAACCCATGTCTTTACAAATTAAGCCACTAATACACAAGCATTGCCCTTTGCCAATAATAATATGTAATTCTATCCTGGCTATCCTCTAAGACTATGTTTCATAATGGGAAATGATGATTTCTAAGCATTTCTTTGTGTTAACTTGTGTGTCACCTTTTAAGCAAAAAATGCCTACATAAATAACAGTGATGTAATCTTAGAACACTGTAATTATATGATGATGATATTCCATTCCAACACCGATTGGTGGGTCACCATAAACAGGTTTAAGCTCTCATAGTGAAGACCAGAGGCCAGCCTTCTGGGGATTGCTTGTAATATTATTTGAATGTAAAAAAAAATAACAATGCTCCTGCCAACACATCATTAAGACGTCGGTTTATATATACAACACCGTACAGGTTGAAGAACTGGAACGAGAAAATGCAAAAACTGCTCAGCTGGAACACACAAACCGTGATTTGCAGGAACAGCTGTCTTCAATGAGAATTTTGCAGAAAAAGTATGACCAATTAGAGAAGGGGAAGAGATATCTGGAAGAAAATGTAGCTGATCTGAAGAGACTTGTAGAGTCAAACAAGATGGATCATGGCCTCTTGGAAAAGTACAAGAAGGAAATTCAAGAGCGAGGAAGGCAAGAACTACAACAGAAACTAGATGAAGTCAACCTATTCCTTCAGGTACTGCCATTTACCAAACTAATGAAAACTTT
The DNA here is from genome assembly GCA_009364415.1 of Spea multiplicata. Classification (NCBI taxonomy): domain Eukaryota; kingdom Metazoa; phylum Chordata; class Amphibia; order Anura; family Pelobatidae; genus Spea; species Spea multiplicata. The sequence continues at coordinate 25,659 of VKOC01019067.1, read as the reverse complement.
GTAATTGTGAGATAGCGGCATATAAATATTTTATCACCTGTTAGGGAATTTGAAATGATGCCATGCCAACCCTTCTCCACACACACGCGCCTGTCAACACCACCTCCCCAGTAAATAAACAAACATTTGTATAAATACATTTATTTTATTTCATTATAAAAAAAAAACAGTCATTTTTCTAAAACCCTACTAAACGAATGACTAACTAGTGGTTTTGCTGCATTACTTTCCCAAATAAATCTGCAATTGTAAACATTAACAATACTTAACATTATCAAATGATCATACTTTCTTAATGTTTCAAACCAGATCAGCCTGCGCTGTGTTTGGATACATACATTTAGCTTCTGGAGACCCCTCTGCCTCTCTGGAAGTAGAATAAAGGGCGAAGGCTTCAGAGAGAACATTTCTTTCTAGGTCTCCCATATTGCCAGCCCTCCTGTCCCAGGGAAGCGTAATATAATATTAGATATCTCTTTTTCAGGCACAGGCTGCTTCCCAAGAATCCCTAGAACAAATGCAGGCTGCAAAAGATGCATCGATAAGAAATCAACTTGAAAATAGAATTCACGATTTGGAATCTGAACTCCAGAAGATCAAAATGAGCCTGCAGGAAAGTACATCTCAGAAAGATTCTTTTCTGTCAGAAGTGAACAGAGTCAAAGATTTGTATGCCGAAGAAATGAAAATGAGAAAATCTCTGGCGACAAAATTAGACAGGTGTGTGTGTAGGAAAACTGATTACTGACCGTATGAAGTGCCTTTTCCATGTCTTTTACTTATATGCTATATATATATATATATACACATTCTAGACTGTAAACTCGTATGAGTATGGCCTTCTTTTTCTTTTGTACCAGTATGTGTTAGCGTGTAACTTACAATGTAATATCCCATTTATTTTTTTCTTCTCAGAGCAAATGAAAAACTTGAAGAAGCCAAAGCCAAACTGCTTAATGAACGTGAAAAAAGCAAATCATTCATCACGAGCAGTATTGTTAATGGGAGCTTAGCTGGAACCCCAGTTATAGACACAAGCCAGCTTGGTCTTCGCTACGGGAACTTATCAGTAAATGAAACTTTTAGTCTTGGAGGGAGCATTCTGAATCCTGTGGGAAATGGCTTACCCACAAACACATACCTTTCAAAGGTTAGTAAGTGCATCACATAGTCAAGATCCTTTTGGGATACAAAAGAAGGCAAATATTGGCTACCATTGTGTGTTCTAATAGCTCCCAGGACCAAAGTATTTTTATTGTACTTTTTTTGCTTAATATCATTTTATTGTTCAGGATAAGACCTTTATTCATCTTGCTCTGATTTTGTATTATTCAGGGGTTTCAATAGTGATAGACAAGTTATTTTAAAGCAATTGTAAGGATGAGTGTAAAGACCTGCTTTCCCTGCATGCTTTCATAATTCTCCTAGCCTTTTCTGCTGCACTAATGCACCACTGAGACATGGTTACTATCAAGGTGCATTTCTAAGAAGCTGATGCTTTTAAAGTATATAACACACAAATACTAATGAGGCCATTAACATAATAGGAATGGTTTACGGGAATATGACCTATTTAGACAATTATGTCATCTTTGACTATAGTCTGCGCAGAACAAGTGGGCAATCTCCTGGGTTACCTCTAGTGGTAGGATAATACCTAAAAGAAACGGTCATGCTTCTTCTGGATATACCCCCCTGTAAACCAATAGGCCTTTGTTTTGTTAGTGAAGTCTCGTTCAACCAGTATCTGAAGTCTAAAATAGTGGATGTCTCAGGGTGCGTTCTTTCTCACCCTCTTGTTTTTGGACATGGCAGGACCTTCTACAAATACAACCTGTCTAGTCCCTTGGCTGAGCAGAATTAGTCCATGAGGTACACATTACATTCAATATGGAATGTATGCGGCACTCAGATAATAAAAGGAATATATTAAATCCATAAAAACAAATTGGTAAAAAAAATAGCTTTAAAACTTTAAAAAGAACATTTAATTGCAAGGGGTTCTGATTTATTTGGTACATATATTATGTCTTTCAGATGCAGCATGAGTTGGAAAAAAGTATAGCTAAAGAGCTGCAGCAAGGTATGTTGACATTATTTAAAGGAAACATTAATTTCTAAGAATATCTGAAGACAGAGACTATGCATTTTTTATATTTAATATTCTAACTCCTGCCGTCTACTCTGTGGCAGGCAGCATTGTGCAATACTGCAATGTTTCCAAAGCTGTAGTCTTCCAGATGACTTATGGTGTTCCTGTTTTTTTTGTTTGTTTAAATCTTACATGGCATTAAGGACTTGAATTGAATTTGTCTCTAAAAGCGATTTGTAAGTGGCTAAGATAAGTAAATTTCTAAGACAATAATGCGTGTTTGTTTGTTTTTTTTTTTTTTTTTTTTTTTTTTTTTTAGCTAACACAGAACTTGACACAATGTGTACCAGAATATCTCCTGTGGGTTCTACAGTTGGCTCTGTAAAAATCCTTAATCCAGATCAAGACTCAAAGTCAAGAGTCTTCCAGCAGTATCTCGAGGTCCTTCAGGAGAACCGCAAGATATAAGCACCACTGAGATTATGTGGACTCGAAAGTGTTTACACTAAATAGTTATGTGTTATAAAAATGTTAATTTTAACTGGTGTTTGTATTTTTTTGTAAATAATGTTATCTGCACATTGCACTTGTTGCAGTAAAATTACGTCCAGCCGTCCCAGATATATATATTAGAATTACAAAATATATCCATAGACATTTGTGATACTCTTAGTGGGACATCATTCATGGTGTAAGATGCAGAAACACACGAACCTTCAAGATCTCATTTCTTCAGAAGTTATGTCCACTAACTGTATCACAAACTTCTTTGGACTGCAGTCTTTATGAACATATAGGCAATATCCATCTTTATGGTACTATTTGTCAGTAAATTAAAAAGCAAAGTATTCAGGGTACACATCAATTTTTACTTTGTTCTTCTGTATGTGTTGTCCTTGTTTTTAATACGAGAGATTGCATTCGTATCATGTATATTTTATATCCCTTTATCTTATTTTGGATCATGGAATACATTTCTCTTTCCTTTTTACAAATATCCAAAACCCCTCCGTTTCCAACAGCTGTATAATGCTTACTTAAAAAATAATTCATGAGACCTCTTACTTTTTATAATATCCATATTCTATGTTGTATTTAATAATGTGTTATATGTATTTTTTTTTACATTTTAAAGCCAATTTTAATTGGACTAGTCTCCATCTGATTTACATTCCATGACAGTATTTATTCAGCGAACACTTCATTGTGCCAAGAAGGTTCTTGAATGTATTTTTATAAAAGCAGAAGAGTTTATCGGTACAATTCATTGTTGGTTCAGGAAAGTTGTGTACAAATTGGTATTGTCACTCAAAATGTATGTGACTATTTTATAATGAAATGAAATACATGCTTATATTTATATCATCTGGGTTAATACCCATACCAGCTGTAGACCTCCGGTGTTTTGAGAGTTCTCTGGAGTGCTGCTGAAATTCACGTTCACACTACAAAGCAATAAAAAATGAACCCCAATAATTGGTTGTCTTATCCTTCTCAGTCCCACAAACATGATCAGTTTTTATTGATTTGCAGGTATTGGATTTAAGCCATGACAATGAGATGCCTATTTTGATATTTAATGAATAATTATAATGCACAACAAATGCCAGCTTATGTGTCATTACATAGATATAATTTCTTGATGCTCATGACAAAATTTGCAGGAAATTAACTCCTACCGTCCTTGGAAATGGGACATGGGGGTAAATCCTAGGTAATGGGTGTGACATTCCTTTAAACAAATTGTCCTCACGTTTAGTCATTGAACTATGTAACATTTTGTGAACGATATGAGGCTGGATGGGACCTCAACTGTACCATAGCCTATCTTTTCAACAGAAAGCTAGAGTATTGGCCTTCACTGTGAATAAAACTCAAGTTCAACATCTTTATTTGTAACCAAAAATGAAACAACCCATATTTACCATATTAATGAACATAAAGAAAAGCAGCAATTGAGAAAAAAAGGTGGAAATCCATTAGGTCTAATCATGAAATGTCAGATACATGGTCATATTACCTTCCTTTATGTCCTGAGTACAATGTAGGTTACCTACCACTAGATCTCTATTTGATATTTCAAGAGTTGAGATAAAAACAAATGTTTTCCAGGGACAGGGGAGATCTTATATAGCTTAGTACTAGTGTACAGAAGTACCACTTCATTTGAGTACCACATTATTGGGATATTTTGTTAGTATTCTACAAAATCATCTGCCATTGTTCTTTCGTTCACACCAAGTCTCCGTTAACCCCCCCCCCCCGTAAACATTAATTTCTCAAGGAGAAATGCATAACTATTTTACAGTTTGTTGTATGTTCAGATCTCTGTCCCAATGATGATAGTTGTTCTAAAACTGTGGTTGCAAAGACATGGTTTAATGTTCAAACGTTCATACTGAGCTAGCTGGTTTAGAACTTAGTCTAATGCGGTGGGGATCAGAACATTTAGCTTGGTCTGTATTAAGATCTAATAGTTGGCTTTCCCCACAGTGGCCGCTGTTCTGTAGACTATGCAATAGCAATATGTAGTGGGTGGCAGTATGATGTCTTAAGATTATAGCTTATAATGGCTAATCAACCTTTCCCATATGTGTAGAGTATGCGTGATAAATGGGTGTGAATACCGCTTCGGAGTCTGAACATACTGGATATTGTGGCATTATTGGCAAGTGACAAATCATAATCGTGCTATATATGAGGCCCTCACAACCCTCCCTCTGATTTGTGGAGAAAGGTTATTTTTATATGAACCTGTTATAAATAACAGACACCAAATAAATTGCTTCATTCTAGGTGGAAATGTTATGTCATATTCATGGTTGTCAAAAACATTTCCAGGATGTAATCTACTTACCAGGTAAGGTAATTAGTAGTGCTGGCCCTCTGATAAGGTCTGTATTCTGTAAGTAGACTGGCAAATGGCTGAGAGCAAGGTCGGGAAATAAAAATAAAAGCCACTCAATAACCCCAAAACAAGAAAATATTGTGAAACAGGTTCAGTCTATGTGACTTTAACGTTCTTGGATCGCTAGGATTGTCCCTCCAGCTGCCAGGTGTCTGAATTGGTAGTAGATTAGTAGTGGAAGGCGCCTGGCAGACAAACATGGTCCAGGTTCTCAATTTATGGTCCAGGGACAGCTGAGATAGGGCTCCCTGGAACTCTGGCTCTCTTACTTCCAGCCTAGGCCCAGGCATGTGGCAGTTGTGGAGCATTAGATCCAGACCATGCACCAGTTAACCTAGGTACTTATATAAGGCCAAAGGTGTAGGAGGACTGGAGAAATGACCCCGTATGTAATGAAAAGAAAATGCTCCACATTGGTACTTTATTTAGGGCCCCAGTGGGTGTCCCCCTTATGGAATAGCTACCCCATCAGACATTGAAGTGAAAATTGTTGGCAGAGACTGAAAGGCATCCTGTCCTCTCCTGGGCTTACCAGGGGGCTTGTAATTGCTATGTTATTACATCTATATTACAGGGGGGGGGGCAATGTGCCAGTCACCAATCCACCTAGCAGGGGTAACTTGGTAGCTCAGAATCAACAAAATGGGTGGACAGACACCAGTATAGAGCCTAGTTTCTGGGTTGTTTCAATGGAGCTATGGTAAGAGGTCTCGCTTGTGGGCCTGGCCCTTTGGACCTTTTTTCACAATCACAAAAAAAATTTCTAACCCCTTAAAGTCACAGTTCTTTTTTTCTTCCCTCTCCCTTCCCATGAGTTCTCCAGGTAAGCGACGCACACTCACCTGGTCATACACGTGATGTAAAAGAAAATGTGATTCATCACACCAGGCCTCCTCCTTCCATTGCTCTGCGGTCCAGCTCCTATCCTCACGTGCCCATTATAGGTTCTTTCAGCAGTAGGCAGGGGTCAGCATGGGCACCCTGACTGGTCTGCTGCTACGCAGCACCCTACCCACCTAACTGTGATGCACCTTTCTATCAGAGCGAGAATTAACTTTTTCTGCAATTTAAGCTACAGTAGCTCATCTGTTGGATTTGACAACATGGGAGCATGGGCCAGCTTTTGATAGGTACTGACCACTGCAGATGGGGTATACCCCACAAGAGCTGCAGTTTGGGAGAAGCTCTGACCCAGTTGTCTAGCCCTCACAATTTGGCCCTTGTCAAAGTCGCTCAGATCCTTATGCTTGCCCATTTTTCCTGCTTCTAACACATCAAGTAGGACGAAATGTTTACTTACCGCCTGATAAATCCCACCCAGTGGTCATAATGTTATGGCTGATGTGTATGTGTGTGTATAATATATATATCTCAAGACCCTCTTTACCTAGTGTATTGGTTTGTCTTAGTCAGTCCTAGTTATGCTTGCACAGTCTTTAAAATGTTGCTCACGATTTGTTCAACAAAATAAGCTCTGAAAACAATTATATCCAGCAACATCCACAGTACAGTAATAACCCAATTATTCTAAGGGTCTTAAAGGGTTTAAAGGCTCCCTTGCACGCATTTGGTAATACTTCTCAGCTATATTTCTACTGCGACAAATAGAAGATGTTTGTTAGTTTACGTTTTGGTTTTTTTATTTCCTGCTTTTTAAAAAAAACATTTGTTGTTTTTGCACTTGGCTTTATACACATTTTTTGCTTTGATTTTTGTCCATATTGCAACTGGCAACTAGCTAGGGGGAAATCCTCCAGGAGTAAACCTAGAGAGAGAAGAAGCAGGCTTAAAACAAAATGTAGAAACACTTTAATTTACACAGCCACAATAAAACATATAGGTAGAGAAGGATGTTCTAAACCATCATTAGTTTGTAAAAAAGTTCCATTAACTAGTCATATACAGCCCGAGATACACACTTCTTCACAAGGTTTCTTAATTTACAACAGAATTTAATGGTTCTGCCCGAATGTTCCCCAAATCCAACGCAGAGTCTGTTTCTTCATCAATTTCACCAATAACTGCCCTGTACATCAAGAAACAAAATGATATTACAGTTATAACATTGAACTCGACCACTGCATCTAGATTGACTGCACACATCAGAGGTCGACAAATTCGGATTGGATCTAGGAGCCAGCTTCTTTTCTTCCCCAATGTTTTTATATACCTAGCACATGAGGATTGTCGAGCCTTGCTCTACACTAACATACATTTACACACCCTAACACCATACAGTAATAGGACCACGATAACACACAGAGTGAATGTAGGCACGCAGGAAACCATAGAGTGCTGGATTCATGATGGCAGCCTTGCAAAACCCCGGGTGCCAGGCTTGCCGTACATAGCTTTATAACTACACTATTAAGCAACTATGAGATATGTTGAAATTGGGCACACAGTACTAATGTTTCACATATTTTAATGCAGGTAGGCTAATAAAATACTGTTTTGAAAAAGGAAAAAAAAACTGCATATTGAGCTACATAAAATGATAGATTAGATAGAGTGATAGATCAATCAATAGGCGTAATGTCTTTTTTTTTTTTTTTATTAAAATGCACTGGTTCTAATTGTATTTGTTTATGCTGTTCAGACTTCCAAGCAAGGGTTCATGCATAATAAAGAAATATATGCTGATAGAGCACTGTTAAAATGGTCAAACACAAAACCTAGGTGCATTCTTGCACACAAAGCCAAGGGCCAAGTGTGGACACAAACAAAAACCAGCCAAATGGTTCTTAAATGCCATCACATTCTTTGTAACTATTTATTAAATAATAATAGGATTGTTAACATGTCGATACTGTGCGAAAATCTGCATTAACCAATGTGTACGATAAATGGAAGACTATTTGACATTTAAAAGTAGTTAGGAGATGTGTAACATTTCAAATTGTGTATCCCATTGGGAGAGAGAGAAAAGTTGGGCAATATAAATAATCGCAAAGACTAACACTATGCTGCTCCATAAGACATAATGGACTATGTTATCCACGCTGAATGCATCGGGCTACACACTCAATACTCACACATTGTCTCCTCTTACAATGTACAGCCCCAGCACCACTTGTTCAACCCCTTGGGAAGAACTGAATACTCTTTCATGACTTTCATCCAAAATCAAATTTATAGTCTGGTCAAAACCCTTGAGTGTTCCCTAAGGAAAAAAAAAGAAAACAAGTTGTAACAAAAAACGTACACCGTCTCACTGTGACATATGAACCACTAAGTCACAGCTGCAGGTAATATGCTATCCCAGCTATTGTATTGGCATTCTGTCCATAGGGAGGCTTCATCCATGCAACAATATCAACTGAACATTTCTTGTTTTTAAGATATATGGAGTCCTTCGTGATGCGGTTTCTCCCAATTTCACTGGATTTGGTTTTATTCTGCAGCCAGAAGACCTCCGTCGGATTGTAAGAAGAGATGTCAATTAATGTCTTAACTTCTAATTGCTGTTTGAGATATCCAGTAAAAACAAACAAAGAAAACAAGTCACAGGTGTTATTTTGAAAATATATGCTGTATGAAAACTATACAGCTGTTAAGTCTGGCCTGCAATAAGCCCCCAAGTGCGTGACACGGTATGGTTTACCAAATGCAAAAGTATGACAGTAGTCTATACAGCGCTGCGGAATCTGCCGGCACTTTATGAATAAATGTAATGTAAAGCATTCACTGAGTCAGGACGCAAACTCACAAGATGAGGTATTCCACACAAGACAAACACAAATGATCACTTACCACAATCATTCTTCCGTCCGCCGTAATCACTGCAACCGTTCCTGATATATCTGTCAAGGAAATTCTCTTGTCTACACACATACACGCAAACTACATCATCAGCTTATCAGAATCTACGCCTTCAGGGGAAGATCATAAAGGTAACTCCATGATGGCCGTAATTTAGCCTTTACTGCTGTTTACAATATAGAATGTGCAATTTGAATGAATAGATGGATGGATGGATGGATGAATGAATGAATGAATGTTTATCATTGTCATCTAAGGGAACAACTTACTGTCAAACATCCTCTTGCCCAAAAGCAGTCCTACTCATAGTTATAATGAGAAGATGTACAACACGGACACCAACAATTAAATGTACAACCTGAATGGTGAATAGATGGAGTGCAATACAAGCACAAACATATTTGAACGCATGTCCTCTCATAAATCGCTGTACTTTATTTCGTAAAGTAATAAAAGTATATATCCTAGCAGGAAGTTAAGTTGTTGCACCGGTATTCCTTCCTACCCGCCTCCCATCATCCCCCCATTAAACAGCTGCCCCCGTGTTAAGCAGACAGAGCCCACAGTGCAGGATACGGTTGATGTAATTCTCCAAGGCAGAAGTCATGTTGTTGTCACTTCACACGTAACACCACCGGCTAAAACAGGAAAGCGATATAAAGTCAAAGAAAGCGACCCACGAGAAAAAACCTGGCGACTGCCTCTTACGTCATCACTTCCCGACAAAAACCCAAGGTCCGCCCCCTTACAGATTGCTAGGATCAGAATGTGTCTCTCGCTAAGTACGGCGTTTCGGGGCAGCCATGATTGTAGAGGCATGTAAACGGAAACCAATGTCTTTGTCTCTAACAAAATGGCCCCGGATGTTAACCCTAATAGCGATTGCTTTTGTGTTTAGAACTCGGTAAACGCTCTACATATAGTGTGCCCGCTATGACGCTACTCATTAACAATTTAACATGGCCTGATATGGGGTGGGGGGCTTTCCCGAGACTGTTTAAAAGGCTGTCACTTATTCATAGTCGTTTATGTAAGCAATGCCATTTAGAAAAAAATGCATTTATACAGTAGAATTATTAACCCCTTAAGTACGTGGGTAGTTTGCACTAGTTTACACTTGTGGGGTTTCATTGTTTCGCTATGTTTTGGTACTGAGGCTCTTTCTTCTGGAACCTTTCGGATTTATGTACTCTTTACACTGAATATGAACAAAATGAACAGAAATCCAATATTCACAATACTCAAAAACTCTCTGCATTTAGCAACATTACAGGGTTGTGTACGGCGTACCTCCGGTCGGCAAGGTGTCCATCCGCAGATGCTGGTGCCCACCACCACCACAATTTGTAGTGTCGTTTACCCTGCCTTGTGCTGCAGGACTAGGGCTGGTTGGCATCTCCCTCCCTCTAACCAGCCCAAAAAGAAGGGAGCGCAAGATTTGTCCCAGCGTTCCTCATGATGTCTGCCGGTGATTGATGCTGAGCGCCAGGATATGATGTCATGTCTCGGGGCTCAACACACTACGAGGATGCGCTGAAACAGCGGTCTATAGGAAAGACCCTATGAAATTAGAGCTCAATTTGGAGGAAGGCACGCAACACCAAAGGGGGTTACCACTGTCTCTTTCTATTCAAGTAAAATGATAAATATCATTCCTTCCATCTCTAGAAGAGACCTCTATGTTCCCGAATGCTTATTCTAACTTTGCAAACTAAATACTCAAACAGCTTTCCTCTACATTGAGTCCTCATTAGGTGAGTCTAGAAAGTTATCCTGAGATGGACTTGAGCATTCTGGGAGTAGAATACCCAACTGCAGCTTTTCTCCATAAAGAGTTTGCCTGATAATGTTATTTAGCTTGGTTATATGTTACAATTACCATTTTGTAGAACTGAGAAAGATGGGATTTAAGAAAAATTATAGATTCAATTTAAAGGGGACGTTGGAGAAAAGTGAGTTCCTGACATTTGCAAATAATGTTCTTTATGCCTATTATCTCATGCATGTCTTATAACAACTTGTGCTATGTTCATTAAGTGGAACCAATGACATGAAAATGAAATGCACCAAGCTTTTATCTCCACTGGGGAAAAACTGCACAGTTTACCAATTCACAGTTTTATTTCTTGATCGAATAAGAGACTTTCTAATTTGAAGAATGTACTCATTTCAGAACTATTTTTGAATGTAGGCCTTACTTCCCCGAGGACATTTTCCAGCTATTATTTTATTTTCATATCTTAGCCATTCACTTAGCAGTCACAATTCCCTTAAACCAGTTATTTTAATCTTTAGCTGTGGGGTTGTTTTTGCATCCAGCTTAGAAGGATTTTAAACACAAGATGCCTCCTAAAGTATAATAACTTGATGTAGAAAGACAATACATTGTGGTGAGATAATCTGCAATATTTCTTTATACAGGGCTGTATTATTTTGTGTGTCTTTTTTGATATAATTTTAAAATGTAGCACATTTTATGATGTTTATATGAACATTGTTGTGACTTTTACAGATGTAGAACACCTATACAGTCTCCACCTTGAGGACAATTCCCCATGGAAAACCTTGGCCAACCCTGCCAACATATACAGTATGCTGCAAAAGTTTTAGGCAGGTGTGGAAAAATGCTGTAAGAATGCTTTCAAAAACAGACATGTTGCTGTTTATTTTTATCATTTAACAAAATGCAAAGTATGTTAACAGAAGAAAAACCTAAATCTAATCAATATGCAGATGCACAGAGGAAGACCACACTGCAGACTGCCAGTGTCAGAGGCCAAGGATGGCCTTTTTGCGTACACAAACTATTAAAGATTAGAGGAAACATTGATAGTGTTTGCATTCTTTTTCTGACTTTTATTGTGCAAAGCTGATTTATGTACATATAAATTGTTTTCTAAATCCTCATATATTTATTCATATAAAAGCTATATTAAACTAGATATTAATTTGGTGTTTTTCTTACTGGGTGTGCAGCTCAATATTAGTTTCTGATTACCATAGAAACCAGTACAAGTATCAACTCAATTGGAGCACTGCGTTGATTGCTATTGTGATAAGTCCAAATTTTGTACTAGAATAATTTAGCTAACATAGCGTCTCTAGATACTAACATCTTTAAAGACAAATTTTACAATACACTATTTGATATTTTTTTTTAATATAGTTGCATTGCCAAAATAATTTATTGACAAATCCAGCAATTAGGATGAAAGCATGTTGCAAGGAACATTTTATCTCAGGTCATGTAATATTCAGAAAGTATCCTACTTTTCTGAACTGTCAAAGAGAGAAAAGGTATTGTTTATTTTTTACGAAACTCCCCAAATTAAAGTAACTCAGATTGGTTACTTACCAAATTCCTGCATATACCACAAGGTTATAAATAATAAACAGAATTACCATAAAGGAAAATAATATCTGTAATTTAACTGAAATCTCTGGACTTGCTTAAATATTGTGTGGGCATTGTGTGTATTGAAACATGAAAGAAAATAAAACTGCAGTATTTCACAAAATATAAATTCAGAAATGCATGCAATTAAATATCAACAGGAAGCACCCAATAAGAATTATAGTCTGGATAACAACACTAACTGTACATATTTTTTTTTAAATCTGTAAAAAAAACTTTTCATTTACAAATATGTATTGAAAAGGTGTTATATAAATGTTAAAGTGACTTCATTCCTACTTTTATGTAAGTTATTGCTCACCACATCCAGCAGAGGTTTAAACCAGGTGAATAAGTAGCCACTCGGAGAAGTGGTTTGGAGAGCTGTGTAGTGCTGCACTTCGACAAAAAATATTGCTTGAGATCTGTTTAAGTGCAGATTCCATGTTTTTCCCTTGATTCTGTCAGCTTCCAAACTTTACCCCCCAATTGCACACAAGACCACTGCTGCAAACTATCCTTTTATTTGCAAGGGAAGATTGGTATGGGAGCCAAGGCGCAATTCCTGGGCTTTCTTGATTCCAAAGTTTTGGCCTACTACTAGAAGTTTTAATCTTTTCTTTTCTTAGCAAAGTCATTAGATCCAATTTGATTTTGGACTGTTGACTTGCAGCTTCATTGGAAAGTTGTGACTACCCCTGTTCACATCTGTTTAAAAATAGAATGTTTTTATAGCAGAAAAATAGTAGTTTAAATATTGTAACACACACCCATTTTACAAGTTTTGCCCACCAAACTGACTTTCTCATACCCGTTTGCTGTTAATTTACTAATATAACACTCTTGTATATTTTCAGTGATCTTTAAGCTGTTTCAGATGCCAAATGTCCATCCCTAGTGTGGCTCAGAGGAACAATACAAGACCACGCTTCCAGTCTTACATTTAGTTGTACTAATGCAGCATATTTTATATGTTAATAAAAATGTAACGGGCTGCACCATTTGCTTCAAAATTGATATTCATGAATAGCTTAAATTGTACTAAAAATGTATTCTTTCCCTAGGTAAATTGCAAGCTGTTCAAAACTAATACTATAGAAAAGTACATGAAGAAGACCTGGCCTATCAGGTGGGAAATTGTGTGGGGACCCCTATACTGCAAGACAAAAAAACAATTTAACAACATGAGATCCCACATCCTCTGGCTATATTTTAGTATGTGTTCAAAGTTTCAGCATTGAAATGGCAGGATTCTAAGAATTGTATGCTGAAAATTTTACATTGGAGAAACAAAGCTAAGACTCCATGTCAGACCCTGAGAGTTAATAATGTTTGGTTATTTCAAAATGTGTAGTGCAACACAGGCTAAAGGACCAAGTGATGATTGAGATCTTACAGCACATACAAAATGTGACCACTAAATGTTCTAAATGGCCTATGTCTGCCTTCAGGTTCTTAGTTTTCTGTGTTCTTTTTAGTCTCTATTAGGGTTAATTTCTGCAACTATTAACTAATGAGTTGTTTCTAGGTTCTTCATATTTTATTTTAATACATTTTATGACCAATTAAGTTCATCATATATAATAATGCATTTCCCATTCTCCCAAGCCAGCCGTTTGTAAACGCAGTTCAATTTTTAATATTGGCCTCACGAGATTGCTCAGCAAGCAAGCTTTTTTCCGCTGCTACACTTGACTATTAAACCTTTCACCAGCATCATTACCGTTATATACATTATTTTGTCCCAGCTCTTTAATGAACCCCACTGTCAAATATCTAAAAATTGTATGTTACTAGGTTTCTGTTCGAAAGAGCCTCTCGTAGATACAGTTGCTATAGCAACAAGTTCTTCAGCATCCTTGCACTCCAATATATTTCAATTAGGAGAGCTGTTTTTTAAATTCTTTGAACGCTTTTAATACCAGTTCATTGTAAGTGAATTCCCTGTGCATGATCAAGGCTTCTCTTTTCACAGAATGTTAAATAATTATGCATATTTTTCTTGTAGTTATAAGGAATCTGCAAAAAAAAACCCAGAAAATCACCAGTTATTTTGCCCATAGAGCCCCTCCCAATGTTCCCCCACAATGGTCATTTATTTGAATAATAATATTTAGTTTTTTTAACAGCAGAAGTAAAAACTAATCATGATATACATCTGGTGGGTGCAAGATGTGCTTAAAAAGTCATTAATCTGTTCGGTTTCATTATTAAAAATGTTGTATAACAGCACCTTGGGCAATATGAAAATAGTTAATTTGATTTCTTTTTGAAATCTATGTCATTCTTTTGTCACTTAACGACATGCAGTCTTATTGAAGTATCTTAATTTAAGTAATCTTACTTTATATAAGCACTAAATAATAAGGATGTTTTAACAATCGCACCAGAAGAAGACAGCGCTGCCTTCTAAGAAATGTGGTGTTAACAGCCATAGCTTTAAACAAATTCATCAAAAATGTATCCCAACCCAATGCACGCAAACCAAACCATTAATAAGAAACCTGTGTGGTTTGAAGGGTGTTGATTAGGACCACAAAACATGTCAACTAACAAGCATATACATATAATTGTTTATATCCTGGTTAAAATTTTTTTTGTATTTTTCAATACATATATATATATATATATATATATATAATGCATATACTGTAAAAACAAGATTAGATTTTTTCACGTATAGTTTTCTTATCTTACATTGGATAGGTAGGTAAAAGAAACTGGATATGATCAATAATTGCTTTATCATATGTACAGTCGTGTGAAAAAGAAAGTACACACTCTTTGAATTCTATTTTTTTACATATCAGGACATAATAAGAATCATCTCTTTCTTAGAAATTAGGTAAATACAACCTCAGATGAACAACAATACATGGCATAGTACACTGTGCCATGATTTATTCACAAAAGTAAAGTCACAATGCAGAAGCCATTTGTGAAAAACCAAGTAGACCCTACTGCTTCTATAGAAATGAAGATGCTAAGTGGAAAACATTCACGACCAATCATTCAAGTTGCCAATTTTCCCAGGAGTGGACATCCCAGCATATTCACCCCATGGTAAGGCTGTGAAATGCTCAGAGAATTTGTAATGAACCCATCTCCGACTCTAAAGGCCTCAGCATGTTAAAGTTCATAAGGTACAATTAGAAAAAGGCCAGTAAGGTATTGTCGTGTATAAAAAGGGGCATCAATTCGCGGGATAAAAATATAATTTTTTCCCCTTTATAAATCAATGGTAAGACCACACCTTGAATAAGCTGTGCAATTGTGGACACCTATTCTAAAAAAGGATATTATAGCACTGGAAAAGGTGCAGAGGAGGGCTACAAAATTAATAAAAAGGAATGGAACACTTTAGATATGAAGAAAAAAGTGGGGATTTTCCTGTTAGTTTTACATTACATTCAGTTGGAACCTAATGGATAGGTGTCAGTCCTTCAGAGTATTATTTTACTGTTGTCAAGATATATATTGGATGCAAGCAATGAATAGAAAATATATAAAAGTGTTCTTTGGGCACGTTGTTCTTATACCCAACTGTGTTGTGCTTTGTATGAAGAGAAATGGTCTATTGATTGCTTAATATTTGTCTCTGTTATCACAGCACGAGCATGCTGCTTTGACTTTTTATGACTTTGAATCGTGCTTTGAGCAAAAATTGCTTTGCATACCCATTAATATGCTTCTGTGCACTCTGGAAACTTACACTAGGGAAAGAACAATTTCAGAAGAACAACTTAATTATACAATTCTGTTGCAAAGTACATGGAACAGACATAAAAAGGACAAAATCTGGCTCTGCATATGAAACTTTATTTGAACTGTGGTGTCAGCAAAGCTTAGTCTGGGTAGAAAGCCATGTTTTGATGGGAGCAAATTGGACACGGAGGTGAGACTTCAATTTCAGTCTTCATGGTCAGCCATTTAAATACCAATGCATTGGAACATCCATTATGGCAAAGTATTTCATGCTAAATGATTGGGTTCAGCACTGATCTGTGTGAGATTTCCAGAGTATTTAATATGACCCTATGCACAGTGCAAAAAGTGATGGCAAGTAGTTTTGTTTTGGGTGGGGCATGTAAAGAATGGATGCTAATGTATGTAATAAGTTAATATGCATTCATTTTTATTGAGGGTGTTTGGGAATATGAATTTATAGTCTATAGTTTATAGCTACTAGGTTGTAGACTTGCTTAACACATGGACTTGCTACCTGCACCAGGCTGGCCATGATGGGGTGCCAGTATAGGGTTGCTTGCCGCCTCAGAGTAATTCACCACTTACAATATGAAAATATACCACTGGCTCTAATTGCATCTAAGATAATCTGGGTGAAATAAAAACAACAAAAAAGGATCACCAAGCAAACTAACAAGTTTGCGCATTAGTAGCTACAACTAACTAGAATTTCACACATCCAGTAGAGCTGAATCATGACTTGGCTCCAGATTATAGCTGTTGAGTACTTAAGAGCAGGATCTTAATGGCTGGAATAGTCAGGCTCACATAGAACATGGCAGTGCCATGTACACTACAATTCAAATATTTGATATCTTAGAAATGTCCTTGTGTTTGAAAGAAAAGCAAACTTTGCCTATAAAAATAACATTAAATGGAAAAGAAATACAGCATAGACATTGTTGATGTAAATTACTGCTGATTTTTAATAGACTATCAATAGGCATACAGGGGCCTTTATCAGCAACCATCACTCCTGTGTTCCAATGGTAGGTTGTGTTTGCTAATCCAAGTAAAAGTCTTAAAGGCTAATTGATCATTAGAAAAACCCTTTTGCAATTATGTTATGATTTGCATTTTCTGGAATTTGTCCTTCGATCTAAACGTCTGTACTGTCCACTGGTCCCCTCTGTGAATGACTTTGGCTAGCCTGACTGTAAGTTCATCTGATTCCTTGCCATCTGCCTGTTCCTGTCACAGTCCTGTGCCTGTGGATGGTGCACAAAAAGGAAGACCAGGGCTACAACAGTCATCTGCAACCAGGCACTCGTGAACCTGCCTGCTCCATTTAGGGTCCTGAGCATGAACCTGGCCCTGCACAGAGATATTCCCACTTGAACTGGTACCCGCAGTTGTGACAGAAAGCATTCAGTAACAAATTTGATCCACACATTTCAACCTATTAAGTAATCAGTCACCTAAAAAAAGATAGGTTTCTAGAGCTGCCATTGTGTTAATATCTAACTCTTTGCTAAAATCAAAAATTAACAATGCCTTCTGTTAGCTGTCAACGTTTTTTAGCAATATATGCATTAACACATAATAAAGGCCTAATGGCAAAAAACATGGAATTCCTTTTCCAGTGTGTATGTCTAAGATGAAATTGCATGTTATGAACATCTATAAACAAGCTGTTGCTACAAGATAATGGGAGATATATAGATAATTTTGGACACATGGACCCTGATTAGAGATATCTTTTTTTCTTTTCTTCAAATCACCGTTTATTGAAAATGCATAACAGGAACATACAGCAGATGTAATACAAAGAGTCACATTATGCATAGCATGGTACAAAACAGGAGAAAATGAAGTACATTAGATTCAGAGAATTACAAATACACTTGAAACAAAGACGACTGAGCAGCCAGATCGTCCAAAATACGACATACCAGGGCCCACGAGGGTCAAATGCGAACGGATGGCAATACATTAGAGATATCTTTCACCAACATAAGGAAGCTGGATACATCGCTTTGTAAAATGCTACCTGATAGACCCCAAGTTACTTTAAGAAGAACTAGAGATATAGGGGACATGCTTGTTCTACTTCTGGTGTAGTGCATTAATGCCAATGCCTTAAACAATATTAATAACTGAACACATAAAGTTAGTGACAAATAGACCAGAGAGGCACAAAAACCATTGACCTTGAGAAAAAATGGAGGTTATTATCTGGTTCCCCTGATGAAACGGTTTGTTAGTGAAATGCACATCTGGTAGTTTTTCTACAAAGAGTTAAAAATGTAACACTAACTCTCCCCTTCCTCTATCTGTTGGTGTTGCTCGGGGCTCAATTCTTCTACTCTACTATTCTCCAACTATACCTCTTCACTTGGACAACTTGACTTCCAATACCACATATTCCCAGATAACACCCTAATCTGTACTTCCTCTCCCGACCTTTCACCATCTCTTCTAACCCGCCTCACTGACTGTCTTTCTGGAATTGCATCACGGAAGACGTTGTATTACCTAAAGTTTAACATCTCAAAGACTGAGCTTATTGTCATCCCACAATTCTCTCCGTCCACAACTCTGACATCTCTATCGCTGTTGGATGCCACCATCCAACCAACTGACCAAGTTTGCTGCCTTGGTGTCATAGTTGACTATGCTGTCTCCTTTATCCCTCACATTCAGTCCCTTCCTCATTCTAACAGACTTTCTCCCTTGTACCTAACTTTCAGAAGCTCCCTGAAAATCCTTTTTTTTGAGAAGCGTAAAACTTTTCTTCCTAACACTCTCAGCCAACATCCTAATCAAGCCATCTGAATGACCAACACCCTCTACAGATCATCCTGACTTGACTAACTCATCCCCACCCAAGCAGTCCTCTCCTATTGTAAGCTCGCAAGAGCAGGACCCTCTAACCACGTCTGTGTTATTTTAAATGATTTAATTGATTTTTATTGCAACAGCACTACAGCATACTGCTGTATGACTCCATTATGGTGAGTTGCCATGGTTGGGCATTTTAATTTTAGTTGACCACGGGCTACAATATGTCAGCCCTAGCATAATTAGGCATCATTTAATAATTCCTAATATTTATATCAATACCTGTAACTGTTCTTCGAATTCATACGTGTTTTTAGCACAATAAGAAATGCTATAATAAAAGGCTGTCAAGACTGAGCCATCTTAAGGATGTGCTGAATTCCAAAACCACTCTGTCTGTATTAGCGGTTCCCATCTTTGTTAGACAGACAAAATATTGCTTAGTTCTTATTCCTCAAGCTGTTTGCTAAACAATTTATTATTCAGCATTTTATTATGCACTTGGAATAGTTTGATCATACATTTAAACTAATGTATAAGGAGGATCTTTGAAAAAAAAGAGCATTGCTGCTTAAAGGAATATCAACCATTAAAAATGGTAGTTTTTCAACATAAACAGGGTACAGTAAATATAACTATAATATTGCACATTGTTTAGTAACCAAGGAAAACTAGCACCATTTTACAAACAGTAAACTAAAGCAATGGTCTACCAAACAGCAGACCGGCATGCAACAAATAAAAAATGAAGCAAAAACATAAGGAGAATACATTTTATTTTAGATACCATGACCCACACTCTAGATATGGGTACAAATGTAATGACACCAGTGAAAATAAACACAGAATGGAAAATCTTGGAATGGAAAGACAGCAGGTGATTAAACTGTGTGGTGTATTTATAAGACTTTTATTCAATGCCAAGTGAGACCCCATATTGCATACTATTTACCCACTGTTCTGTATCAGGGTTTTACCCTGCTATTTTCCGTAATGATACAGAAAACACTGCGTGTTGGGACTACAGGATACCTTACATAATCGTAAAAGCCACCAAGTGCTCCCCATCTTTATCCATGTATAAGATGTTCTGTTTGTCTCCTTGCTCCTTCCACCATGTCTTATGTTTTCGGATGGAGATAATGCCACAGTTACACCAGCTATTATTACGTCTTACATTTAATTATTCATGCAGATCTCTTTCGTGCACCAACTGAAAGTGTGTATGTTGAAAACAAAGAATCTTTAATAAAACTAAATAAGAAACTGTTTTTTTACATTTAAAAAAAATGAAAAGAAGAAATTATATATAGAGAGAGATGGGGTTATAATAGGCGAGAAGCAAGTTTTCACTAACATCATAGGAAGATCTTTATGGACACATAAGAAAAAATGTCATTGCTTTCAGTTTAATTTATGATCCAAAAATCTCCACCACCTGAACTGATCTTCTTTATTCTGAGTTTCTTTGAAGCATACCCTGGGGCCAGTCTCATCACCCACATGTAAGCAGTGAGCTTTGTTAGATGTTCCAGTAATACTTGGGACTCAATGTGAGTCATGATACAGTTTAGAAACAAAACGAGACCGGTCAAATCAGGTTATCTTTTAAAGCAATATTCTGAAAAAGAAGCATTTTTAACCTAATGCAGTCCCACTGATTCAGCTCCTTGGCATGCGATATAGCCATGAAAAATTAGATACGACTCTCCAAACTTGGAGTGCTTTGACGTAGTGAAGATCTAGCCAATATATGGCCATATAGTGTGACGTAACCCCCAATATTTATGGCCTACATATGGGGTTTTTCAATGGTATCTGCTGGGTATGTGTTGAATTCCTGCTTTGTTTCAAAACAATATTCTATAGCTTTTAATGTCAATTTCAAAGTACACTATTGTTGGAAAGTCTCATACCCACATGATATTCACATGGGCATTATCAATACAGCATACAGACATCTAAATATCATGAAGGGTTCTAAGAGTTCTACCGGAAGCTAAACATTATCATCCAAGAAATACCACCTTAACATAATTTACATTGGTGATATTAAGTATATATTAATAATCACATAGCTGACAAACACTTTACAAACAATAAAATTATGGAAGCAGAGTCTAGAGTGTAGCTAGGTTCAAGTAATACCGTATTGGCTCAATTATAGGCCGCACCCTTAAAGTCTGGTGCTATTTTAAAGAAAAAATATGCATGGTAATACTGTATTGTACCTAATGAACAGGAATACATGTATTTTAACATTTTTGGTATCTATTATGCAGTTAGTCAGCATATGTTAGATACAAACTGAAACTTTGAAAACCAATAGCCATCTTATGGTTCTCCCCTTTATTCATACTTTACCTTACTTATAGATATGCCAGTCTGCCCCATTGATATGCCACTCTGCTCCCTATCTATTGTCTGTGCGATGCACGTAGACAATCTCTGCTACTGCCTGCCACTTCTGCCAGGGATTCTATGCCGGCGCTCTGTCATAGAAGCCCCTGCGGAAATGCTGGCATCAGCGGGGGTTGTCTGCATCGGGCAGATGTCCACTGGCTGCCAGAGAGGAGGATCCAGGTTCCCTGCAGCGCTGGGGGGACCTGGATACTAACCCTTCTGCTTACCCGCAGCAGGGCTAAATGGAAAAAAAAACAACACGCATCTGGAACTGCATGTCCTGGGCGTCAAGCAATACAAATTGTGCATCCCTCCGCTAAACCCCAATTATAGGCCGCACACCCATAAATTATTATAATCAGGCCAATACGGTATATGGGAGCTTAAGAGAACTTAAGCGACTAAATCACACACATTTAGACTTTACACATGCCACACACACTATGAAACCCTGATTATACACTATACCCTATACATAAATTGTAAGGGTTCATTTCTACCATAGTCCTCATCCCCAACAGTAGGGCCTTTAAACCCCATTAGCCACCTTTAGCAACAATCCTGCATTATATGTGATGTATGGAAATACCATTTGAGTTGTCGGGTTATACTATTAATGAATAGTTTGAAGCGTCAAAATGTAATTGCAGACAAATAGCTAATTAACATTGTATTCCTATTATAAAAAGGCAGAATACAAATTTAGATTGATGTGATGAGTTTTTACGTGTTTGAGCAGCGATGTGAGTCAAATAGTAATTTGTTACTCTAGTAGATTTAAGACAGGGCCAAGTGTTTTCGTTCACTTGGAAAATCATAATCAAATTTACGTTTGTTTGCTAATCACCCTAAACCGTTACATTCCCTCAGTAATTATGCCATATTTGCCTTTTTACTTAAATTTACACTTAATGATGTATCTGCAATTTAAATTGTAATTTACTTTTGTTGAGAGTAAAAGATAAGCAATATATTCATAATAAAAATATATATATAATTTAAGTGAATTATAATCACACTAGATTTTTTTTCTTCAATAGAGTTCAATAGAGTTTCAATAGAAATTGGTAAACTGGTGGATGGTATGGCACAAACCAGGGCTGAGTAATGCACCGACTTGGCTCTTTGGGCCACAAACTGAGCCTGACTCACTTGCAAAACAAAGAAACATATGATAGCCAATAGTTAGTTGGAAGAAGATTGAGTAACCCTGATGTAGTCCATGGAATGAGGAAAATGTAAAATTTAGCTGGCAACTATTCTGTTCTGTTGGGCAGTCCTATAAATCAACTGTCCCAATTATTTTTTCTTATTGTTTATTTTTTGGGGGTTTTTTCACAAAAAGTGGACACAAGCAAAATGTTACATAGACTGGGTGTGGTGTCTTGTCACCTTTAGGCAAAAATAGTTTTTTCCTGCAAACATTGAATAATCCAAAAGAATAGTACCTATAGTCTCTGAGCAAGTGCATCACGAAGAAGCTATCCTCTAGTTCCATAAGGCCACACTGTTAGCTAAAATATAAGGTGTGAAACCTCTGTGACATGAAACCTGTTGATTTTCCTTTTTCACCGGTGCCTTCTTGCGCTTTAAGTATACTCCATAATAAAGTACCGTAAAAAGAAAAAGCCTGAATATAAGATGACCCTATAGGAAAAATGTTTTACCAGTAAATGTTAATTCATGTAAACTCTTTTTTTTTAATAAAAGCTATGATTGAGAAAAATATTTTGTTTTTATTTCCCTTTTTCCAACCTGCCCCCACAGTTATGCAACATCTGCCCCCAAGCTTGCCACTCTGCCTCAGAAATGCCTTACACACCCTATATGCCACTGTGCCCCATGATATGTCTTTTAACCCTCTAAATGCCACTGTGCCCTATGATATGCCCTTTGACACCCTATATGCCACTCTGCCTCCAGAATTGCCTTATACTCCTATATGGCATATAAGGAGGTATAAGGCATTTCTGGAGGCAGAATGGTATTAAGGGGGTTAACAGGCATTTCATAGAGCACTCTAGTAATGCCTTATGCCCCCCATTTAACACTCCCTCCCTCCTCCAAACTCACCGGCATAGAGCTCTACACGCTGCCCGGAATAAGCTTACCGGGACTCAGAAGCACCGGTAAGTTGGGGGGGGACAGTTGCGGGGGATCTGGATCTTAGTCATCTCATAGTCAGACCTATTTGAGTTCTGATTATAAGACGACCCCGATTATAAGACGAGGGGTATTTTTCAGAGCATTTGCTCTGGAAAAAACCTTGACTTCATTTAATTTTAGTAGGTAACCCACTTTCCAAGTGTATTGAATTTTGCTTGTTATACAAGTGGTTGAAAGAACATCCTTGCTGTGCAACCCAGTTCACTGTAAAGCAATATATACCAATATTAAAACATAGTGTAAAGCAGACACAATGAGGTCAGACCAGCTGCCTATCCTGAAGGAACATGGAACCATTGATTGAGCCTTGCTGAGTACCAAATATAATTCTGGGTTCTCATTTATTTGTAACAGTTTCTTGACCGTCTACTAAATGTAATATAAAATGCAGATGACAAAAAATTAAAGTTCTATATTTTCCTATCACTAAGAATTATAGAAGCTTGTTTAGTTCTATGAAATAATTGCTCTGTCCTAACGCAATGTCACTGTACAGCATCTGCCTCCGGCTTATGTATCTGTTGGGAGATGGGTTTACTGAGTGACATTAACCTGCAATTCATGCATCGCTGACTTATCCTTCTGCTTTCAAATTTGCTTTGGCTATGCTATTTTGAAGCCTGCAAATCACGCAAGGTTCTGTCTAATTCAATTTCTTATAGGACATAATGGCATGTCAGAAAACAAATTGGAAGCATTGGTTATCTGTATAATAACCCAAGAACAACACTGCAGTCAAAATGATCTGACTTTCTACTAATACAGAGTTTGGTTTAGTCACTGATCCCAAAATACATTGTTTCTGCTCCAACATGACAATGGGAACTAGCCGGCACAAAATAACAGGAGATATTACTATGTATTAATCTGTACATATTGTAAGTTCTAAGAGTCCCTCTGTGGATCCAAATCCCTTTGTCCATTTCCTCCTCTGATTTCACTCTCTTCTAAGGGCTCAGAATGTTTTCTGGGTATGAGTGTAGTAGAATGTTTTATAACCCTAAAAGTCATAATTTGAAATTAAAGTGTGTAAATAAAATACATTACTTTTTATTCTAAATGTCCTACCTATTTAACATAAATAAATAGAAAGGCTCAGTTAAGCCCTTCATCTAGCCACAGCCTCTAAAACACATAAATATGGGTTATTTCTGATATCTAAGTAGGAACATAAGCTAATACATTTTATTGTTCAGCTGGTCTCAAATTAATTTTGATTAATGGTCTCCATAGTAGGATTTTAATTGCATGAGATTGCCATTGGGATAATAGTTTGAATGTGGTTTTTGAATGGTATTAACTGGGTATGCTTTGAACTATTGCTTTGTTTTGTATACTTATTGGTCATTATTATTCTAGCAGCAACTTAGGAATCTGAATGTGTAAGCTTTTTATGCTTTTTATGTTGTGTGCTCCCCTTTCTGTATATTTTTTTGGATATGTATGCTCCATGTTTATGCGCCTCAGTACACAAAAAACACATGAGGCAATAGGCATGCCCACAACATCAAAGTCATTTTGTTGATATGTACTAATTTAGGGGGGGTTATGTCTGGTGAACATAGGAGATTGTTAAAGCGGAGGCTGTTTATGCTCGCATCGCCACTGCCGGTGAACGTCTGCACGAAGCGCTTAGACAATCTCCCGTGCCGGCACTCCCCCCGTGCTGGCAGGGGAGGCTGTCTGAGCGTATCAGAGAGTAGGATACAGGTACCCTGCACCGCTGCGGGGGGTTGTGTATCCTAACCTCGCTGCCTGTCCGGTGCCCGGGACTGCATGTCCCGTGTGTCGGGCGCTAGACCCCGAATATAGGCCGCACCCCCACTTTAAAGACTTAAAGTGGGGGGGGGAAAGTGCGGCCTATATTCGAGCCAATACGGTATATGGCAAAAAGAGTGGAAGATAGAATAGATTCCTGTTGCACTCCACACGTTAGTAGTGTGGGAGCTGAAGAGCAGAGGCGTATCTAGGGTATGGCACCTATAGCTCGTGCCATAGGTACCATTTGAAAGGGGGGCACCAGTGAGCCGCTTTTAAACGCCTTTTTATTTCGGCGTGAAGCAGTGAAGACCTCGTGCTCCCGTCGTTGGATCTCAAGGTGAGAGAACTACAAAGGGGGAGAGGGTAGATAGTGAGTAGGGGGAGGGAGAGGGGTTAGACAGTGATAAGGAAGGGAGAGGGGTTAAAAAAGTGATGAGGGAGAGGGGGAGATATTGAGGAGAGGGTAGTAGGGAAAGGGGTTAGAAAGTGACAAGGGAGGGAGAGGGGGTATATATAAGTTAAGAGTGTGAATTAATGTGTGCATGCATTGAGTGAATGAGGGAGAGCATGCGTTGTCTGAATGAGGGAGAGCAGGAGTTAATATGTGGATGAGCTGTCTGAATGAGGGAGAGCATGAGTTAATAT
>VKOC01019065.1:0-77678 GCA_009364415.1 Spea multiplicata | reverse complement strand
GCACTCGACTTGGGAGTCCACTTAGTGGGGCGCTGGCCGCAACTCAGGAACAAATCAGGAAACACACGGCAGGAACAAATCAGGAAGCAAAGCAGGAACAAATCAGGAAGCAAAGCAGGTAGTCCTCAAACGTCAATGTCAAGGCCCAGACTGGATTATAAAGGCTGTCTTGATCATGATATCAACTGCAGCTGGACCGGATAATCAGTCTCAGTAGTTCTGAGTGGCAAGGGCGGCCATCTCTCATGTCCCGTATTACCAACTGCTTGCTGCTATTTTTTCATGCATGTCAAAACGCTACCTGAAACTCAAATCTTTCTAAAACTGAACGTATTATCTTCCCTCCTTCCATCTTCACCCCAGTACCTGAATTCTTTATCACCATTCACAACACAACTATCTCTCCCACTAACCTGGCCCGATGCCTTGGGATCATCCTTGACTCAAACCTCTCCTTCACATTCAGTCCCTCACCAGATCCTGCCACTTGCACCTATAAAAACATCTCTTGCATCTGCCCATTCCTCCCCCAGGAATCCACAAAAACTCTGGTTAATTCCCATATCATTTCCCATCTTTACTATTATTATTATTATTATGAATTATATAGTGCCATCAAATTCTGTAGGATTGTGCACGGTCAACAGGATATGAGATGTATTATATAACAAAACAATTTGACTTACAAAAACAACAGGTAAGGTGGGCCCTGCTCAAACACGCTTACAATCTAGACTATTGCAACTGCCTATTGCAATCTTGACTCTCTCCTCTGCAGTCTATCTTAGATGCTGCTAGGCATTTCTTCCTTGCGGTCTTTTTCTGCTTCCCCACTCCATATTACCTTACAAATTAAATTTAAAATCCTTGTACTAACATATAAGGCCAAACATAACACTCCTTCTCCATACATTTCTGCCCTCATGAAAAAATACTCCTCTACTCGATTTTTACATTCTTCCCATGGGCTAAGGCTTTCCTCCTCATTAATCCCCTTTTCATTTTCGCATCTACAAGACCTCAATCGTGCTGCCCCAACTCTGGAACTTGCTTCCACCAAACCTACAGCTTTCATTCTACCTCTCAACAGTCAAGGAAAATATCAAACCCCATTTTTACAGAGAAGCTTATCATCTTAGTTACTAGAACTTAGTTCTTAGTTGCTAGAACCTGTCACTGACACAACCATTACACTATCTCTCAGCTTTCTCTGTTCCTTATGTTTGTCCTCACCCCATTGCTTCAAGTTTGTAAGCTTTCCAGCAGGGCCCTCTCTAAACTAATGTATCAGTTAATCTTAGTCTGTCAATTCTAGTCCTGTCATACCCCTTGAATATATGTATTGTAAGAAGTGTTGTGTAAATTGTTGGTGCTATATAAATAACAGGTAATAATTTATTCAGTGATTGAGGGGGAAGTGAAACAGTAGGAGAGGACTACTTGGATGGGGATGAGCTGATATGGTCCAGATGATCTATAGGGGTTGGTGGTGGTTCAGATGGCTTGATGAGGATGATGGCTGCTGATTGCATGGAGAGATTGTATTGCACTCCCTGCAGTTTAACTCCAGTGTAACTCTTTATTTGACCACTTAGGAAGAGTCCAGTGTAACTCTTATCTGACCACTTATTAAGAGTCCAGCGTAACTCTTATCTGACCACTTATGAAGACCACAGCAGTTTCCAATCAAGCCTGTTTCCAAGTGAGGCCTAGGAATTGATAGGGCTACCTCACATGTGGTCAGATAAGGTGATTGCATATAGGATGCAAATATTTCACACCTTGCAATTAAGCTAGACAGGAGGGCACCAAAGTTAACCATTTGACATCAGCAGGGAATAGATACAGGCAGGATAGAGGCATACCAGGTGAAAGACAAGGGGTTAAAGCAGGAGACGTGGAGTTCAGAGTTTACCTGTTTCAATGATAATATCATACTAGGTGAAAGACAAGGGGTCTGCCTTACCTGTGGCTTGTAATGTCACATTGAAAAGTCAAGAGACTTGCAATCTCAAAGCCTCAGAACAGATGGTGTCTTACAGAAAGCAGCTTGTTGGGTAAATGGATGTAGATACTATGCTTTACTTGTTACTTTTTTGAGAGTGTTTAAATCTAGAATTTAAATCTAGAATCTAGTAGAGGAGAGTCTGAGAGAACAAGGGAAGGAATTCCAGACAAAAAAAGGAAATGTGACCCTGGATGTAAGGGGGTAAAAACAGAATAGAGTGGGGGTGACCAGTGGCTCAATTATTTATATATTGGGCTGAAGGTATTTGGATGATATCTGGAATGCCATTTCAGAGAGAGAAAGTTTATGAGACAAGTACATTTTTTCCAATCACCATGAAGATCATGAAGAGTATGTTATTATTATATTATTATTATTATTATTATTATTATTATATTTTATTTATATAGTGCCAACAATTTATGCAGCTCTTCTGACAATACATATATTGAAAGGAGTAGCATATATACATATATTGAAGAAATGGATTCCGAGATTTCTCTTGACTATTAAGAGGGAGGATGAAAGCTGGAGGTTAGATGGAAGTAAGTTCCAGAGGTATGGGCAGAAAAAGTGCAAGACACTTGCAAGCAAGAGGTAATTAATGAGAAGGAAAGCCTTAGCTCATGGAAAGAATGTAAAAATAGAGTAGGGGAGTATTTTCTTATGAGGGCAGAAGTGTATGGGGAATGTTTTTGGGGGCATTATATGTTAGAAAAAGTATTTTAAATTAAATTAAACAGGGTAACAGGGAGCCAGTGCAGGGGTTCACAGAGTGTAAGGAAGATAAGCCTAGCAGCAATGTTTTGGATAGATTGCAGAGGAGAATGTCGAGACAGAGGAATATAAGAGTCTTGGAATACTCAAGGCGGGAAATAATAAAAGAATAAACCAGTGTTCCTATCACTTCTTGAGAGAGGAATGGGTAGGTGATTTTAGGCATCGTGCCTGGAGATAGTCAGGTACCAAGGTAGAGATGGAAGTAGGGAAGATAATGAGTTCAGTTTAAGATAGATTTCAGGTAGCTTGGTGACATTTATGAAGCAATAGCAGACAAGCAAGTGTTAATACAGGACATGAGATTAGCAGAGAGACGAGGGGAAGACAAATCGATTTGAGTATCATCTACATTTATTCAGGGTTTTAAATGATATCTGGTTTAGATCTTATGAAATATTTCATGAGCACATTATAGTAATGACACTTAAAGATCGCACAATGCAGCAGACAGAACTTCTGCTCCCACGCACATGCTCTTCCCCGTTTGGAAGAATGGGGGAGAGGGTGTTCCCAAAGGCACCGCATTTCATGGAGGTGGACCGGGAGGCCAGAAAAATGAAGACAGATTTGCTGAGAAAGAGAAGTGTTTCTGGACCTCTCTGTCTCCATGAATCTGCATTATTCTGGCCACTTTGTGGGTTTTCGGAAAAGGACAGAGCCATGGGAACATAATCTCTCCTGTTATACCAATCGGTGGAGGAGTGTGCCCAGAGGCTCCACCCTTTTGCTGAAGTTCACTGGGAGGCCATGTCCACGGAGAAGCGAATGAAGAAAGAAGATTCAAGGAGCAACTGAGTAAGAAAGAGGACAGATCGGCAGAGAAGCTAGAGAGACATTCAGAGAAAGCATGAGAGAGATTGAATGGCAGTATGAGATAATTTGAATGAGAGTGGGGGAGAGTGAGAGAGCATGAGTGAGAGTAAAAGAATTCTTTGCTTCATTTTTGTTGGGGGTCTCTCCTTGTTTGATAAAATTGGCAAATTTCATTGAAACTGAAATTCATACAAATCCAAATTGTATTTTGGTGGCTATATAAGGGCTGTAGTTTTATCTGCATCCATTTTGTATAATGTTTACTGCACTGTGTTGTTCAGGTGAGTTAGATCAAGCACTTGCATAAAAAAGATCTCCAATAATGACATCAGGCCATGTTATTGAGTACACAGCATTTAATATTTAGCCTTGTGAGTGTCCTTGAGTTTACATTTAATTAGTTATGTTTACTTCTCCCCTTAGAATAAATGGTAGAAAGTGAGAAGAGCGTTGATATACACAGTATCGTTACCTTGTAATGGTTATTTCCAGGTAGGGAATCAAATTGCTTAATAGGGGCATGAACTGCTGCTTTAATTAAATGAAGGAAGCCCTTTGTGGCTGCTTCAATCCTCTGTGTCATGTATCCACAAGTATTTAATATGGAAACACATTAGTAACTGAAGTTGCAATAAATTTATTTTTATAAGCCTAGAAAGCTTAACCATTATTGTACCAGTGTTTATTGCTTAGACAGTAGCAGGTCATTCCATTGCAATCTGTGGTGTGTATCAGAGATATGTAAAGGTCCTGTTCCATTTAGATAAAGCATTAATTATGCTTGCTAGTATGCTAAGCAAATAAACCTTAGCAGATGTGTCATCTTTCCTCTGAAGGTTTAATCACACAAAAACCAACATAAATACACAGAATAAGCTTTTTCAACTGCCAACATTCTATCAGTGACTGTTTTAGTGTTCCATGACTATAAGTGAATAAGACATAATTTTACATGATTAAGTAACTATTTAGAGGGTGAGTTTGAGAGTTCAACCATGCTATGGGTGATGTTTCTCAGCTGTGATAGTTAGCAGGTAGCTTGAGGGCAGGGCCAGACTGGCCCACTGGGATACCGGGAAATTTCCTGGTGGGCTGGCAGGTCCGTGGGATGGGTGGCCGGCAGATTAACACTGAAAACAGCTGCTGAGCGGCTGCAAACGCGATTGGAGGCCTCTCCCGGCGCCCCCCAGGCCGCCCGAAATCTAATCTAAACGGCCGCTGCATGCTGATGGCTCCGGCCTGCGCTACTATAATACTTGTTTTTTTAAAGTTAAAGAAGCGCCGTGTGTGACGGCCGCCTAATGATGGGAGCAGCCCCAGAGTGTGATTGATGTTAGCAAATACACTCCTGTCATGCTAAGTCAGCCAGTACATGCTGGAATCTGTGTATGCTTGGGCATGATAGGATTGTGGGTCCCAAGATTAGAAAGAAGTGCTCCTAAGAGGGAAGGGTGGCCACTAGTGGCTGAAGGTAGACATGACAATGTATCACATAGTCCACAACGCTATGTGTTGATCTATACATGAATTACATGAGAGAGAAAAATAGAGTTGTAGCGTAGTGAAGGAGGGGATAGAGGGACTCTGTGGGTGATGATTATGGTTACGGTTTTATTTGCCCTGAGAGAGAGATACTGTGCCACAATTATCTTGAAAAAACATCATGTTTAGATTTGCACAACATAACATTTTTCCGCACACTAACTACTACAAATTAGAGGGAACATTGACAGTGGATGTTGGCTGGTGCTGACACAGGTATAGGTTCCATCTACAACCTGGCATCCAATTCTTAAGTCTTCAGCATTTTGTGGTAAAACTTACTCCAAAGCCCACTGTGCTACAACACATCGACAGATCTTTTAAATAAGCTGATACTACTCACATTGTCTTTAGCTTATTTCCCCTCACAAAAAAACAAAAATGTTGTAACTGCGGAAGGTAAGGGCTTGAGCAAGAATATCCAGTTAGGTGACCTATGAATAAGTCCTAGTCAGCGTGAAACATGTGAGATGGCTACACTTGTTCATTTTTATATCTCATTTTTTTGCCAATTTTAAAATGTATTTGCAATAAAGAAGAATAGATTTTAAGAAATGTATGCTGGAAGTCCTTCTTTTCCGTAGCGATCTAGGTTGATATTCTTGTTGCTGATTCTCGGGCAGGAGTGCCTTTCTTCACCAAGCTTCAGGACACTTATGGCTTGTTATACACGGAAGCAGAGCAGTTTATCGTGAAAACATTCAAGCAGCCACTTGGGAGGATCACAGATGACATATAAAAAGCTTACTGGGGCTGAAGATCGATGAGTGACACATCATATATTTTCACAGGCTGAAATTGTGATACACGCATAATTTATGTTTTCTGCAAAAGTAAGGGGCTAGGCCTGAGATAAGTGGTATTTGTTGTTGAACCTGTTTCCGTGATTGTCAAGAAAAACAAGAGTAATATGTAAATTTAAAGAAAGTCATTTTATTTAATGATGTTGGTATTTAGATCAAAAAACATGTATTCATTCATTTTATTCCTCCTTGTTTCTTCAATCATCTTCCTTTCATTCTATTTCTTAAACCACTTGATTAGCCAACACTTCTAATGGATACTATTGCCAAAATTCTGAAGGCTGAAGGATAAATACCTATGGTTATGTAAATACAGAAGAAAGAGACAGTTACTAGCACAGACTCCAAGTACCTCCAAAAAGGCTACTACATACTTATGGTTGATGATTATGCATGGATGAAGATTGTAAATTCCCTTGGTCATTATAATACAATATGTCCCAGTTGACATGTTACGAGGTAATGTTTTGACATCCAATAGACAAAAGAGATAACTAAAACAAACCCCCCCCACCTTATAATTTGGAACCATCCCTGACTGTTTGGGATGGGAACCTCTATGCTTCCATTGTTTTGTCTTACCCTCTGCAGTCCTGTCTAGAACAGCAGCTGTTCTCAAGAATACTAATGTGTCTCCATTTAAGAAGTGCACTGTCTACAGTCTTCCAGCAAAGACTGATACCTTGTATATCTCATTAGTCAAGGATCTAAGAGGGATATAGGCCTCTTAGACTTTTTGTAAGTATTTTTATGGCGAAAGTTAAAGACGGAAATGTTGTAGTTACATTCTGAAAAATGATTGGTCTTATTAACAACCATTAAATATTGAAGTCATCTCAAATTTTTATACAGTTGATATCAAAAAACTAATGTACAATTGTAAATAATTGATAGCAAACTAAACCAGATAAGAGATTGTAAGTAGAACCTAACTTTTTGGTACCTCAAGTCCCGGAGCAATTTTTTTAAGGCGGGCCCGGTGAGTCCCCGGTGCTTAGTACGGGCAGCGTATAGAGCTCTATGCAATTCGCGTAGACAGCTTCCTCTGCAGCGGAAGTCGTCTATGCAAATCGCGTAGAGCTCTACACGCTGCCTGAACCAAGCACCGGGGACTCAGATGCACCGGTAAGTTGGGGGGGACAACACACGAGGATCCAGGTCCCCTGCATCGCTGCAGTGGATCTGGATCCTAGTCTCATAGTCAGACCTATTTGACTAACATCCAAAATCTATACAAACCAAGCAAGAGGAAATAACTGACATAGGGAGAGGAAAGAAGGCAAAAGAAGTAAGAAGGAAAAAGAGGAAAAGAGATGAAGAGCCCAGAGCTACCGATAACCCAACGAACAGGAGAGTACCGAGGAAGGCGGTAGAGTAGGATGTATGGTGAAGAAGGTAAAATTCTGGCGTAAATGGAACAACCCTATCCGTGAAATTCTGCAGCTGTAAATTAATTGAAGTGGAACAATTTGCGGACAATTCCAACATAAATGAAGGATGGAACCCGGACAGCATCACACGATAAGTAGAAATGACAGATGGAGGACGGTACCAATTGAAGACATCTCCTGATCCTTATTACTCCTGGAGCATGGACCAGAAGAAGTTACGCAGCTGGGCATATTTGAACCCATCAAGGGGAGTGGGTGGCAATCGGGCACCAGCTGTTCCAGTGGCCTGAGACCATCCGCCATAAAGCATATTTTCAATCCTCATCCAGGCCAGCCTGTGTCGGTGTGCATGGAAATTAATAGCTTGCGACAATAGCCAGGATTTATAGTAAGTATATACATTTGATAAACACAGGTCTCCTCTTGTAGAGGGGCAATGTAACTACTACTGCTACTACTGTTTTTGAAGGGGTGTTCACACATCTCTGAGCAATTTCATTGTGTACATTATTGCTGGCATACGTGCAACTGCTCCAGTCCTTGCTTTCTTGCCTGTGCAAGCAGTTAGTTATGGTGTTCCTTGTGTATGTCTTTGGCTTGTCTTGTGTTTTTGAACCCTGAATGTTTGCCCTTGCTTTTTCATCTTCTACAGAATTTATGTTGACAGTATTCTGGTAAAAAATGGTTGTGGCCTGTCCAGACATTAGCCTGCTTATTGATTTGTGTGTTCTTCCTGGGAAGAATTTTGAGTGAAGCAGTTGCAAGAAAGAGTTTTTACTCCAAATAAGGATATTTCTTCCATATGTTTTGCTTTTCCAACCATTCAGGCCCAAGAATTATAGGAGGGAGATTGATAATATGAACATCACAGTAGATTCGGTAGTGCCTTTAGAATTCCAAATAACAAGAGAACGATTACGTTAAGACAATAGTGGTACAGGAGGGGAAGAATGCTCTGCTCTTACCAGCTTACGGTCTAATTAACGTGAATCTCTTCAGCACCAAGCAGAACCAACGTTGTAGATAGAAGGGGGGACGTCGCTGTACCGGAGCTGCATTGGCACTGTGGCTATCCGAAGCTTAGCTACACAGCGTGGCTACAGCCCACCCCAAATATCACATGATCTAATTATGTTAGGAAGGAAGTAATTAGATCAAATCCTGCAACACAATATCCGGGGGCAGGGCAGAATGACATGAGACATAAATAATTCCATTAATTGTGGACGTAGATGTGGAATGATGATAGACATATAATTGGCATGAGACAGACAATGGCTAGGACACAGAGATAACAGGAGCTCACAGGATTAACAGCTACGTGTTGTGTAATTGATAATTAGGTATTCACCAGTGACACCTAGTTATACCTACAAGCTAACTCACACAATAACAGGGGAAACACTTCACACCTATACAATCAACAATGCAAAGACAATCAGCATTCTTCCTCCAGGTGACGTTACAGTTTTGAGACTCTGAGTAGTAAAACATGGGGATAATCAGCAGAAACTGAACCCCTGTATCTACACACAGAAGTCTCTACAAGGCCTGAGCCCATAGTCGATAGGGAGGAGGCTGGCTCTCAGGCCTCTCCAGGGACCCCAGTGATGAAGGTTCTGTCACAAGGGTTATAAAGCCATTTATATGACTCTGTGACTCAAGTGAACCACAGTGGGAGCCATTATCTACAAGTGGAAAAACTTGGAACAGTGAGGAACCTTCCCAAGAGTGCATTGACAACTGATCCAGCTCTCTACCAGCATTTTGTGTGTACCCATATTGTCTTATATTAAAATTAGTTGGATGATCTGAACCATTTAAATGTGACAAATATTCAAAAGTAGAAGAAATCAGGAAGCACTGTAAGCTTTTTTCCCACATGAAGGAAGTAGCTTCAAAACTTGATGTGACTGCATTTTTTTGCATATTAGCCCAATAAATGGGTTTTCAATTTAGCTAATATGCTTATATCCTTCTTAGAGAAAAAGAGGAAACTTTGGGTAGGATAACTCTTGCCCATCCTCTTCTAATACAATGCACATTTTGTAGTGCTTCTGTTTCTCCTCTGTAGAACAATCTGTAGCATATGAGTCCTCCGTATCTTTGGTATCTGTGGTTCTTCTGACCATGAATGGGATGTTTGAAACATACCTGAGAAAAGAGACGCTGGTCTTATTTTCCCCTAACACCTGGATTTTTACATTTCCAATAGCTTAACTCCCATAAATGTTGCCATTGTCGGTGGTTGTCATGTAATGCTAAAACATTTAAATTTATATGTATTCGTATGAACCCCAAGAACTTACTCTTGAAAGTGAAAACATTTTGTAGCTTTTATATTTAAAATTCATACATAACGGAATGACTGGTGGTAGCGATTTAAAGTCAATAATCTATAAAAATGTTGATTTACAAATTAAAAAAAGGTATAATAATCTATAGTAATTTAGACTAGGATCATTTCAGTGTTGCCTTTTCAGTTGGAAGTAATTTATGACATCAGGAAATAACTTGCTAGACCTGTTAAGAGGAAATACATTGTTTTATAATGTTAAGCCCCCCTACATAAGATATAATTTTCAGGCGTGGCCTGGAAATTCAGCAAAATGGGCCCACCAGGCAGTTTCCATAATTTACTTCACCTTGACAAGTGGCTGAAAAGTTAAATGCAATGAAAACACAGAAAAGCAATGTCTGTAGCATAGCTCATTTTATTGTTTAAACAGTTTTTGCATAGGAAATATATCCGCTTCCAGTAATTGACTGCAGTATGAGCAGCTGCTAGCAGTATAGGCTGGATATAACAGTAACAATCACATTAAGTCAAGCTTGATTTACACCAGTTTAAAACTTGTGGCAAATTGAAGTTCGTTTGTTATCTTGCAATGAAATTATCCCAGAAGAGCTTAATTATTCAACATCCTGGCATGTTAAACTCTCATTTTATTTTCGGCATTTTCGCTTCAATAAGACAAGGTTCAACAGGCCCAAAACCAGGGATTCTAAAGGTATCTTGCTCAACTCAAGGCTCTCTGCCTGATTTAACAGATGAAATCTGTTCAGGGTAAAATTCACGAGAGACCTCCCAAACAAGCATAAAAACACTTTCATATAAAAAAATGGGGGAAAAAAAACATTAGAAAGAAACCTCTATAACCTGCCACAAACTTATCTATGCTTGGTGAAAAATCTCTCTTGAATTTGAGCAATGAGGAGCTAAATATAGCACAGAAAATAGAAAAGAGGCAACAGCCCTAGCTATTATTTTTACTGTGGTATTGGGGTTAATACTCAGAAACGCATCAGGTATCGTAGAGTTGAGTGTGATAAGTTCCAAAATATTCTATTACTAACTTTATAGAAAATCTGACAAGCCTATAGTTTCCCTGCTGAAAACCAACATTGCCCACGTGTCGAAACAGTATGTGCCAAAAGTTTTAAAATGGATCAACCCTGGTGTGTAGCTAGCAAGCAATAAACTGACTACTAGTCACCTACAGTTGTACTAAATGTATCTAAAGAAACACACAGTCCTACAAAAAAGTTGTTCTCAGAGAGATATCATTGATATGGGGGTAACATTTCCCCAGGCTTCTAAAAAGTCCTATGACAAGCACAAAGAAACAGCTCGATGAAAGAAAAAAAACCCCAAAACATCAGATGCAACTTTTTCAGAAGCCCAGGCCTGGGACTGAGTTACCCCCTCACATTCTACATGGTGTAGATTTTTTTGTTTGTTTTTTAATTTTTTTTCAGTTATTTGTGAAGAAGAGAATCTGAAACATATTTACAACTGAACTCAACAGAGACTGTGAAATTGAACAGGCACTGCTATCTTATTTTGAGTTTTTTGGTAAACATTTTGCTGGTTTTCTTTTTTTTTCTTTCTCGTTTTGCATCAACTTTTATCAGTCCGTGCAACTTCAATGCCCTCAATGAAAAATGCATAATAAGCCATACGTCTTTAAAGGAAAAAAACAAAACACACACGAAAAAAACTTCCTTCTGCATAAAGACACATTTGCCACATCAGCCCCTGTAGCACAGTTTCAAAACCCATTCTGTCAAAAATAAAGTATTACAAACACTAGCATTAGTGCCACCAGACTATGGCGCTTTCCAATCATAAAAGCCAAATTTATTGTAATTTTATCATGCCATAAAAATACATGAACAGAGGCTTCACCAGCAGCTAGTGGCACTAAATCTCCTTATTTCACAAATTCAACATACATTTGAATTGCAACACACAGATATTTCTAAAGAGTAATAACTATTGAACCCTTTTTTTATCATAGAAAAAAAAAACTACTTACAACCATTGAAGAAAAAAATTGCAAAAAAGTATATATATATAACAATAATAACAATAATTGACCGTCTCCAGCTAGTTCTTTTGTCTCCTTTATAGTACTAAAAATGTGACTAACTGAGATGTGGCATGGAAATAATATAAAGAGTCATGACAATAGGTTTGGCTTATGCAAAGGTCATTGTGAGGGGTCGAAGGGCAAAAACAGTTGTAAATGTTTAGTTACAACCGTAGCGCTCCGACACCTTCACAATCAGGCGGTGGAAAGTTTAAAACAAATGACGGGGGTACTAGCAGAAAGTGCAATTCTGAAGGACATTTTTTAGTTCCTTCAATGTAATTGGAGTATAGTGTTCAGTTGCTGTTTATTAGCTGGCACACTTAAATATCTTTCTATGGAATCTCGAAAAAAAGAAAAAAAAAAGAAAGTCCAGGAAGCATGCAGCTGGTTAACGTTAGGAAAAGACCTTGACAGGAACATGTAAACCATATTGGATCTCATGCTTGGGGCCTAACTGCAAGCAATATCGCAGAGCTGTTTCATTAACTAAGAATACTGTACACTGAATGCGGCTTTACTTTTCTCCCGGCTTTTCACGCATTACTCTTTCATTTTCTAGAACTACAAGTCTGGAAAAGGTGGCGATAAAAATCTCATGTTTGTTCCTCACATTATCAAACCGGTACCATCTGGCTTTTTTGTTTGTTTTGTTTTGTTTTTACCAACCTATGTTTCAGCAAAATGGAAAGAAAAAAATGCGTAGTGTCATTGATGTCAATGTTCTACAATCTCTTCCCACAAAGTCCTTGTGAAGCTACAAGTTGCTAATCTAAAAATTTTGCTCCCTGAGGACATGGTAAAAGTGAGACTTTAGAAGTACTATTCTGGTTTCCGTGCTTTTTTATCCTGAATGTTTCGCACACCTAATCTTAAATACCAACATGTAACAATCACATTTTTTTTTCTTCTTTCTAAAGGACATTATATATCTATAAGACAGTGTTGCTTCCAATATTCTGAAATGCTCCAAAAACCAACTTTTCAAATACTAAATACAACTAAATAACCTTCATAAAATATAACTTTTCTCCATGTACATTTTTTTTAAAAAAAAATGATTACGGCCTCTACTTTTAAAGTACAGGCATTTCTGAAACGATTTCAAACATGGACAGCATTTTTTAAAACTTTTTTTTTTTTAATTATGTTTTACTAATACATAAATTAAGGAACAGGAGAGTTTTAACCCAAGTCCAGTTCCTACACAAGTAATATTCTTGTTTACTCAAAAAAAATGGAAATAAAATATATTCCCATTGGAAATGCTTAAAAGGTAGCTTTACAAATGAGGGCACATGCGATTCAAAGAAAACGTCAACAAAACTATACAGTGTACAACAAACTGTCTGTAAGGTTCACTACAAAGACCCTCACTTCTAGCTACTTAGAGCTTCACAGATCCATTCACATATTTTACCAAGCTGCCCATCTGAACATTGCCCCATAGCTATGTTGCTATATTATCGGTATAGTTTTATTTCTTAATTTTTGCCGTGTCTATGTACAGTCTCCTTCATGTTATTTTTTTCCTCTCTTTTCTTAAGCCTCATAATGTTCCTGTCACTCCAGGGGGAAACATGCATCGGGGGGGAATGCCGAGAAGGTCAAGACTGCAAAGCAAGGTTTCATGTAAGGTACAGTAAAGTATAACTACTAATGGGTAGAAGCATGTAGCTTCAATTAAAATAAAAAAACTAAAAGTTTGTCTCAAAAAATAAATCAGAATTATACTAGAGTGTTTGTCTTCCAAAACAAAAGAATTAATTGTATAAAGTTGTCTGCAACTATTAAGGTTATTTACAAAGAAGAGCAATTCAGGTGCAATTTCCAAAAAAGTGGTCTTATCACCATAGCAACCAACGGAATGTTCCCACTGACATCAGTTGCTATGGTGATAAGGCCACTTTTTTTTCCAGAACTGCTGTTCGGAAATAACCCCCAACATTTAGATGATTTAGATGTCCATATTTTTTTTTCTGCTAAAACCCTGCAATTCCTTACAAATGTAAAACTGATTATAAATACAAGCTTTCAGTGCAAAAAAAAAATCTTAAGGAAAAAATCACTGCAAAATTTTTCTGGAGAGACGCAAGGGATTCTAAGTCTATTATCTCTAGAATTCAAGTTCTTACAAGAACAAAGATGGGCGATACATCCAAAGAGATTATGCCTGTTTAGATTTTCACTGTACTGTTTTTGTAATATTGATTGTCCTTGACAACTGGCCCTGTATAGGAGAGAGATTAATGACTATGTTGATGTAAGGATAATTATCATTGTAGTGATTCACACAAGTTCATGTTTGCGTTGGTTTTTCCTGCTGTGCTATTGAATATTTTGAGAGATCCGCCTGAGCGGGTGAATCAAATAGAGTCACCACATAATCCCGGTTGATATCTATTCATTAATAGGTGATTGGCAGCGAGAACAATAATAAATGTAATTGTATGAGAATGTGGTCACCAGGGTTCCACAATACTTCTGTCGTGTTTCACTTACATATATTTTACCGATGAATGGACTCACAATGGGGGGTTGCAAAATCATATTAAATAAGCAGCATTCACTTAGATTCATTAAACAGACAGCCACTGCCTTGTACAGCGATCACTTAACGTCATGTTATCTGTTGCCCAAGTACAATACAGAGAGGGGTCACAGTTCCAACGAATGTATGATGGATGGGCAAAATTATACTGGGGACTTTTCTACAGTTCTGTGGGAACTATAAACATTTTGCTATTTAAACTTAGGGAGCCTGTTTCACAGGAATAAAATAAAAATAACAGGCTAGTTATGTGAGTGATACAAATGAGACTGTCCTAACCTGAAGTGGTCATCAGACCCCTAAGTCAGTTGAGATCATATGACAGGTGGACTAATTTTTCCTTTCCTATAAGAATGAGTTGCAAAAATGGACTTTGAGCATCATTGTGCGCACTGCTCAAGTGAATTGTTTGTTTAAGTCTGCGTTAACAGAATTATTTATAGAATAGCTAGAATAAGACTGAAGAAGGCCATAGGTGCGACTCTGGCATGAAAATAACAAGAGCACACAATGCTGTATACCTTGTGGAATGGATGAGAAATGCAGAATATAGGGCCAAATGATACATTACGTTGACCATTTATCATGAGAATATTTAATAAACGTCAATGGGAACACATGATTCCAATATCTGAGTAATCCAGGTAATCACACCTCCATTCTAGAAGGAACTATTAAAGACAAACCAAATGATATATGTAGGGGGAACGGGTCACTTTGCAGTCATGGCCACTCTAAGGGCATACTGCATCACAGCAGCCTTCTAGGGAGCTTAATATTTAGGTTGCCCTCCCACCCACCAATAATATATATTTATATATATATTTATGCATATATATAAAAAGAAAAATTCCCTCTCCATGTCAGTACACAAAAGGACCTCATCACACTGCAAAAATAGCAGTACCCACTTTGGTCAATTAAAAAACAAAATGGAAAAAAAAGCATACATTAAATTCTTATATTTTTGTTCTTTTTTTTTTTTTATCTGCGAAATTACCTAAAATAACCAAATACTGCTAAAAGCACTACCTACATAGGCAAAACTTGGTATTGCATAATTTGTAAAAATTTTAACCCCATACCTGCCCCCCTCCCTCTTTCCCCTTATTAATTGGAAGATGAAAAACATGAAAGGTTAATAGAAAAAACACCAAAATACTGAAAATATTGCTGGTTGATTACAGTTTTTTTTTAAGCGGCAACTATACACAGCCATGATATGCTTTATAAATGTGAGAAGTTATTACTGTCTAAAAAATCCAGGATGTCACATATTTTTTTCCTCTGGAGTACAAAATATTTTGTCATAAAAATGGTAAAGATTTAAAATTATAATAAATGCAGCAAAACAAGTGTTGTGATGTCACTTCTTTTTTTTTTTCTGAAATTCAAGGCAAGGCACGTAATGTGGACATTATATTTTCGTGCAAATTAGATCTACTGGAAAGTGTACTTGATTAAAATCATCTTTTTTTTAATAGTTAGAGAGGCATAATTTTTAAGGTCATGCGAATTGGATGTCAGTGTGAGAATGCGTATTTTCTAGAGCATATTACTGACAGCACCATGCAGGTATCATCAAAATAAAAGCTTCTCCTTAGTTCCTCAATTTCCACGACACAAGTTGCAAGACTGAACCCTATAGCCACGAGTGGCCCCTATATCCTCT
Source organism: Spea multiplicata (assembly GCA_009364415.1). Taxonomy (NCBI): domain Eukaryota; kingdom Metazoa; phylum Chordata; class Amphibia; order Anura; family Pelobatidae; genus Spea; species Spea multiplicata. Next base: position 61,745 of record VKOC01019065.1, on the reverse strand, counting down.
TACTAGTGTGGTTGCAAGCCCCTTCCCCTAATTCAACCGGTAATTACAAATAAATAAAATACTCTGCTTCATAGTGGCAGCCTAACCAATATAAGTGCTACGTGTCCTTTCATTTCTTCCTCTCAAATACGTGATTTGTCTCGATTTGCCGCGTTTTTCATTTATTTACCTTATATAGCCCTCACAAACAGAGGGAATAGAAACATATTTATTTCCATTTTTTATCAGTTAGTGCTTGCTGGAGCATATGGAAAATCTGAATTTTCGTGGAGGAGGTTTTAGTTCTATTGGGCCCTACTGTTTAGAGTCGAAGGGCTAAAGGACTGAAAATAATTATGCCCCAATAAGTACTTCTTTTGATAATAGCACTTGCCTCTGCAATATTCTTTTTTTGGGCATATGTTCCATATTTTACATTGTTTCTTGAGCTGGTGCTTCTGTACCAGGTACAATGGCTTCCAGCTAGAACCTGATGGGTACAACCTTTCTGACATCTCAAACTAGGTAGTGCTCCAAAAAGATGTAAGGTGAGTGTATTTCTGGGATTCTCGCTACATTACATCTCTTTATGACTGATATCAGTGATAGAAGGTCATACCATATTCTTCACAAGCTGTAAAATATGACAACCATTAGAAATTAGTAGATTCAAGATAGGGGAGGCCTTGAGGCCTTTTTTTTTTTTGCAGCTCTGTTGCTGCCTCACAGCCTTTGTTTCGTGAGAAAACTGGGAATAGTGTTCCCATGCGTAAACAACAAGAAGACTAAAACCAAACAGGACTAGCTTATCATGCAATCGTTAAGGCATCTAGAAAAGTCATAAAAAATGTAGTCGTGGAGAAAGAGCGCCTATTACCCAGAGGACATCAGATAACAAAGGCTAGCTTAGCAGGAGTTGCATTCTACCCATCCGTGAAATATATTAGCCACCCTTTCAGTGTCACGACTGCTTCGGCCTTAACCCCTTATGTGCTCAGGAGTCCCAGAAGACAATGCTTTGCAATGTATCACAGGTCCTGCAAGTACTAAAAAGGTTAAAGGAATCAGTGATTGTAAGTGCTGCAAATGCTGGTCAGTTTATCAGTTTATCTTCTCTTTTCGTAAGTGTTTTTTGTTTTGTTTTTGTCCTGTTTTCCTTTCTTCTCTCTGTTCAGTTTTACTTATTTGATTTTCCTCAGTTACTTGTCTCTGCTTGAAGAAAGGGTTCTCCAATGATATTAAGTCCATAGTTTTGGACATTGCTTGGCAGGATCGGTGTCCTGTTTGATACTTGAAAAGGAACCAAACTAGCCCAGGTACCAGGACTGCAAAAAGAAGAAAAAAACAGACAAGTGATCAGTACTAACGCTTGAACAATTGATGGTACATGATCTAAAATTGTAAAATTCTTCTAATTTCATATAATCCTGAATTTCATGCTGAAAGTGGCTTAATAAATACATTCTGATCTTACAAAGATTTTATTACAGGGTTTCCGGGACAAATCTTTTAAGTTGCTAATCTTTGTTCAGCCACAAAGACCACTTCACAATGTAAGGGGCTAGACAGAAAAACACAATTTACAAAATAGAGGACTCTGATTTACTATAGTATTTAACATGACTGTTGGCATTATACAAAATTTACTCTTGTGTACTCATTTACTCGTAATCACTGATATCAATAAAATGAACAAGTCCCTTCCCATGTGTTTTACAATGTTGTTATATGTTGTTGTTTGATATGGCATAACAAAGCAGTTTGCAAAGTGAAAATGGTGATATTGAAAGGTGGATACATCATGGTGGATGCTGGGAAGAGAAGATGGACGTTAGCGTTGGTTATAAAATATGTGGTAAGTTTCTACATATTTGTGCAACAAAAAATATCCCAGTAAAATATAAGCCCAGAAAACATCATGCACTGCAGAAGCGTAATTTGGAATTAGTCGAGAGAAATCAAGCATATGCATTGAAAATACATCACAAAGCTACTTATAACACACAGCTCATGCAGCCTAGTAAATTGACATACAACTTCAACTGATCTAGGAAGCAAAAAACATGGCCTGTAGTTCTTATTTGTGCTTAATTGTCCACGGCTCAAGGAAACCACTATGTCAACCGCTGATTGCCATTATGGGGGCCAGAGTATTCTGGGACTCTTATTACAATAGCAGCTACAGGTGCCTACTTGACCTAGATATGATGCCATATCTGGCATGTTGATTTATCATTGCATGGAGTAAAGAAGGGGACCAGGTACAGAAGAAAGATGTTTTAAAACCAGCAAGGATTCCTTGTTTGATAAAGTTTGGTCAAAAAAGTAACTTTGTTAATGGGACAGTAAACTTTTTCTTAATTAAAATCCACCCCTAATAACAGTCGGTGCTATTATATTAAGGGATTGAAGTGGATTGAGATATTTTTAAATATCATAACTAACTGCCTTTATATATATTTAAACAAATCACACCCAATTGTACAGGAATGATTTAGATGAGAAATTCACATATATTGCTATGTGGTATAGTAATCATGAACTCTAATCACTTTTTAATTTTAATAAGGCAATGCGTAATATAAATAAGCGTAATGAAGATATTTCAGGGTGACACTAAAGTGACTTTATCCCCTGGAAATCATTAATCAACGGAGCAATTACATAACACGTAGCAGTCTATTTTATATTACATTACAGATATTAGATATTATACTACAAAAACTGCCATTAAGTTTACTACACATAAAAGGAAGGGTTTTTTTTAGAAAGCACAACAGATGAAGACAAATTACAGAAGTACAATTTCTTCTGTATGAGATAAATAAAGTAAACCTAGCATACACTATTTGATGTTGGTCAGCGGAGAGCCTCTGGCACAACGGGCCAGTTTATGTGTTTAACAGGTAAGCACAGGGAAAGGTAGCTGTTTGTGTATTAATATCTTGATCTTCCAAGGACTTGCGGGTCTGCAGTTGCCAAGCCCCGCCATAAGGCAAAGCTTATATGGGATAGCTTTTACATTTACTATGAATGTTTTGCTATATTTTCTAAGGTGCTCTAAATAGTACCACTACACACTGGTATCTATAATTTTCCATTTTCCCCCTACTTACAATTTTTTTTAGGTTCGACAAAAGATTATATGATGTTTATTTACTGAAAAGTAACAAATGGAAGTTGAAACATTATATATGACCAGCTTAGCAATACATTATGGGAGACTAACCCTGGCGAGTTACTCCTGCAGCGCGACTATCTGTTCTGTAGCTGGTGTGGGCTGTTATAAGTGAGACTTACTGTTACTTTTAACCCTTTCTGTAAGATCTATTTTATTGGCATAGCTAATACATACCTTAAAAGCCTTCTGCTAAGGATTTCTGGTATTCTTCTTGTTGGGACATGTTTTAAATACAGACTACTAATGCGTTATTAGTGGTATTCTGCACACACAGTTTTATTGTTTGCTTATGTCATATGAAGTTGTGATGAACAATCACTTACAAGGAACAGGTTAATCCTTTATATAGCTGTTTTGCTTTCTGCTCCAATCAACATTTCTATTGTGTGTTGATATTTTTTTAGCCGAGATTCTAAAGGTAATAGCATTTGATAAACTCTGGACGAGGCTGTCACAAAAGTCAGCTCTCAACCAGGATGAACACATTCAAATGCATTCTACTCAGGAGGTTAGATTGTTTTTACTCAGACCGAGATAAAGAAATAAGCAAACAGATGACTGCATCACAAATCAGTCTTATCAAGACCAGTGCGATATGAATAGGGCTTACGTAGGAGTCATTCCTTTCCCAGAGCTTGAAATACTTTTGCGTATGTCCACGCGGCAGTAACATAGAATGGAATGGGGTCTTAGAGATTTCTGATTATGTCTGTAAAGATTTGATAACCCAAAACCTTATTATGCCATGATAACCACAAAAAGGCAGGAAAAAATTCCTCCAAAACCTGATAACATATAAAGTGGGTAAGAAATGTTGCATATTTTTTAAGTACATTTCTAATGTATTACCCAATTAGAAAAACAGTAAACAAACATATCTACTATAAGAATTGACAAGAAGCCTTGTATCAAGTCTGCTCTAGAAAATCAGTGTCCATACTGCACTGTAATTGCTCAGCAAAAAATAAAAATGTGATATAATTCAACCTTAATTTAATCTTCAAATAATGCATTTCCATTTTAACCAATATAAAAAAATATTGTTTAAATAAAAAAATTATTTAGAGTGATGACACTATTTTTTAAAAAAAAGACTTAGGGGTGAAGGATTGAAATAATAAAGGATTAATATCACAGATGATACAGAATACTTTTTCTGTTCTGTTAGATTATCAAAAACAAGACTTTTAATTGGTTACGTTCAGATAATAAAGAATGGAGGAGCGACACACTGAAAGCCTTATTAATCTCGAGTCTGTAAACCGACATGGGCTCTGTACTTTTTCATGAACTAAGGCTCTCCAGGACAGCCCTTAAAAAAAGCAAACTCCTTGTCACTAAGCACATTTCACCCACTTGGGAGTTTCTGGGCCATATGATCCTCCTCCTTAGCGTCGCTGCCAAAAATCATTTGACAGGAAACGTAAGATTAACTTTGTCCTACCTTAGTGAACAAAGAGTGCTTACAGCAGGCAACTGGTTTTCTGCAGAAAGAGAACTTAAAAAAAAAAAATAATCCTGCAGGAATCTACAGGACCCGCTCACAGCGAATAAGTGAGACAGAAGAAAACATTAGCTAGAACAAAAAAAAAAAAGTTGTTTTCTTTACTTTCAACATCTTGTATCTTGACCGTCTCATTCTGGTCACACAGCAGATCCTGCTGTTTCTCTCCCATAAATGTTAACAGTGAGTTCCCAACATGGTCGTCTGCTAAATGGACATTATTGATTCCTGAGGTCCATTGTTCCCACTGCCCCACATTCTAAGTCCCTGAAGTTCAAGTTCAATCTGGAATTACATCATGTCTGGTTTCTCCTGGTTACCAGACGGCCTGAGACGTGATCACAGCTACATAAAAAAGAAAAAAAAAATACAAACAGCCTTCTTCACGCTTTGGCTACTCCTATCGATTTGAACGCAAACTTCTCCCCCACTTTTTAGTTCTCTTAGACATGATTCAAGTGTGGGGCCTGGCCAATTTACAGATTAGGTCCCAAATTAGATTATCTAATGGCATCTTAATGGATTGCTGATCCATTTCCTGTGGAAGGGTTAGCATGCAAGTCTGGCCAATGTATAATCCATCTCTTTGGAAAAGATCTAGCGACCTTTGTGAAGAGAGCATCCTCTACAGCGTATGCAGTATTATTTATGAGGACCCTCTGAGGGGTGATAAGGACACAGCACTGGTTACAGCCGATAAAGGATTACGGCACTCTGCCTCCTTACCCATACCAGTGATCTGTGTCATCACAAATATTCTAAAATTAAATGTGGATTTAAATGGCATTAACAGGGAATGTTTAAATAAACGAGGCTCTCGCTAGTTGCAAATTGTGTTTCGTTGATAAAAATGTACGTACTTAAAAAATAACAATGCAGAATGCTGCTGTTTACCAGCTAGTACGTAATGAGCAGGCTCTGCGGATTTAAAGGCGAACACACCTGGGAAAAAAAATCCACCTTAAAGTACTGCGCTGTTTACCTGTGTTCATTTCATTTTGTTCCTCCCTTTACTTGCAAAAAAAAGGCTGCCATTGTTATCGGTTGTGTGATGTTGCTTTATGTCAGCGCTAATGAATTCCTCCAAAGACTTTCATTAGTCAGGCTTGGTGAATAAGACAGAGTCATTCTATTGTTTATCCCAATGACACTAGGTGTTTCCCTAGTATATTGTCAACAGTGGTATAGCATATACAAATAGCTGCCTGAACATATGACATATGCAGAAATGGCTGGTTGTGGATTTAATTGCCACTACTACCACCTCTGCCTGTTGGTGACTGTGACTGTTGTCAGAGAATACTTCTCCTTTCAGGAATCCCAGGAAAAATCCAGCTGCTGCACTGTGCTCATGTATCACGATAAACTCAAAGCAGGAAATGCTGACCTAGCACGTTCACTTGGGTAATTTAACATTTGAGTTTAGGGAAAAGTCAAACCCGGGTTCTGGCATGCAGAGGCACCAAAGGGTTCTTTTTTAAAAAGTTATTATTGCTGTAATAAGTCTGGAATACTAGAAAATCAGCAACTCTTATGATGTATAATCTATCCATATTGTGTTATGGTAATCTTGTGGGATTTTTGTAATTGAGGTAACATTTAAAAACAACTGTGTGCAGAGAAGTGTATCACAGATGTTACGAGAAAAATAGACGGTAGGACTAGAGTCAAAGAGGTTAAAATATTATGTTAGCATCATAGGAAAGCATATAAAGATGTCATAAAACGGTAAAAATATGTTTAAAGATGCAGTTAAACAATATCCCGTTTACAGTCCCTTGCAATATGGGATCATTATGAAAAAATAAATAAATGAATTGTCTTCACGTGGCAAAAACACAATTCGGGATGTTATTCTGTCATTTCACGTTTACCGCACTGAAGTAAATGGCAAAAAATTCAACAAAAATGTATTCAACAAAAGGTCACGTGAAACTTGCAATTGATGGCCCATTTACAATCCATTGCCAAGTTGGCAGCTCTCCTGAAAACTCTGGCTTTTTGTGTATTAATCCCACCAAATAAAACTGGGGTTGCCCAACTGAAAATCTGTGGGTCACTCGTGGACAGAAACATTACTAAATGAACAGGTTGCCTCAAAAAGGAGGAAAATATTAATTACTGCTTTATATTTAGAACACTGGCAGTGACATACTCATAGGTACTGTAATAACTATAATAGCCTAAACATATAAGTCATTTGCATGCTTAAGCCGCAGGTAATACGAACTGTTATGTTATGGCTGTGTTACAAATGATGCTGTTTATCAGGGATAAGAAGCTCTTGGGTCATTAAAGTGTCTCTTTCAATGGACCACCATTAAAAGATGTACAGTTAGAGGTCTTTTCTTTCCACCTGAAGAACAGACCTCTAAGGTCCCGAAAGCTTATTTAAGTTTACATATTTTTCTATGGCGCCCCAATAAAAGGTATAAGCTTTGACTAAAGACTCCACGTTCTCTTTGAATAATCCGGCTGTAGCCATTTTTCTTTTTCAGTGATGGTTCTGGTGTGACCGATCTCCATTGTCTGCAACAAATGTCCTGCATCCAAATATGTACTGACCAAAACCTTTGTATTGTCCTCATAATGCCCTCTCTATCACTCCGAGCTGTCAGACTGAAAACAAACTCTTCTAGATAGGAGTTTGTGTGACAGCCGATGTGCTGCCAAGAAAGAATTAAGAAAGTCTTACAAAAACATGTTTGGGAGAATTCAAACCACACTTGTTAATGCCATGATCCCTTGTGGTCTGTTTCTGGCCATCCACACAAACACAGAGCAATCCTAAGAGCAAGCCACACACATCTGGTGCAACGGGGCCCTAAGCTGTGGTTTAGTGTGTCACTGCTTGTTTCAAGTGGGCAAACAGAGGCTTCGGCCAATAAAGTTTGGGTTCAAATGTTTTTCTCGCTCTAATAACATTTTCTCATGGTTACGTGGCCCTTCTTTTCTCCATTTGGTGCGTTATTTTGAGCTGAAGAATTTGTTCCTACCACATGTTTTCTGAAACATCAGAGCTATGAAATGTTTGTATTATGTGCCCATGTTGTTACATTCCCGTCATAGCTTTGGAACATTTTCTATTTTCCCTTCATTGTTAGAAGCACTAAACAGCCCTTTGTGTAAGGTTCTAAGTTGTTACTGAGGTCAGCATGACCGCGTTGATTTTATTATTGGCAGAAAAATATAGTTTTAGCACCCAAATTGTTAAAATCCCATAGTGTATGTTTGATTCTAGGGACATCTTCACAAATGCAGGCTTAGGGGTACAAGAAATAAAACAATGTGTAGGTCAACAATAACAACAAAGTTCTACTAATGAATAACTGAAAATCTCTACACTGCTTCCATCTCATTATTCCTCACCACGGATGTGTTCTAAGAACAGGAATGATTTAACGAATACTACTGTGGGACGCTTACCTTCTCTTCTGCAGCACGACTGTCTCAGTCTTCTCTGAGAAGGCCTCCGGTTCAACAGGTGGACAATTAGAAGAAAATATCCAAAACCACTACAGAGGAATGTCCCTGAACACAGAGGCTCCAACAGATGAAGACTCTACAGGCTTGCTCCATAAGAGGAATATCAAATAAATCCTACAGCACAACTGGTATCAGGCAATATTAAATAATTGTTGCTTACTTAATCTTCAATAAATATTCAATTGAGAATTATCTCATTGACGTGGTCTGCTGAAGGCATCTACACTGTAGAAGTCAACTGCATCCAATATTTGGTCCTAGCAATATAAAAGCAAGCAACTACCTTATGGTGATATATATATATATATATATATATATATATATACATACTAATTCACAAATCACTGCACTGAGCAGTTTATGTTTCACAGGTATCTCTGATAAAATCATACAAAGACTTCAGCAAATCATGCATATTTAGATCCCATCACCAGCATAAAAAAGGCATCATCCTTAACCAAAGATCGCAGTGAAAGCTGCGCCAGCCACCATTTCTAATACGTCATTTGCAAACATGACCAAGGGCTTAAAGTGTGAGCACTTTTAGCAACGTGACATAATCAAAGTCAAATTTTTCACTCCCTGTAAACGGGGAAATATAACATGCACTTGACGGATGATTGTAATTTTATTTGATTAGCAAGCTCTTGTATACTAATGGGTGATATATATATATATATCTATACATAACACATGCTTTGTCTCTTACCTTACAGTATGGCTATATGAACAAGACCTGTGCCATCAGCAATCCGTTAGTGAGTTGGTTAGTTAGTTAGTATACCACTGCGTGTACAGGTAAGCTGTGTATAGGCGTAGGAAGATGTGGTGTGCATGCTTTAGGCTTCATGTTTATGTATCGCTAAGTACCGGCTGATACTTGGGGTGTGTTGAGCTGAGAAGTGATGTGTGCTGCTTTGTTTTCCAAACAGAACATATTTTCACTTACGATACCTAAAAACATTGTTGGATTATAAAGCCTGTGTTTGACAGCAACCATATGGAGACCCAGACATGGCTTTTTAACCCATTTGCTGCTGGAGGGAATCTGCAGCAAATTGCTGGAACTTTGCAGAAATCCCCATCAGCAAATTGCAAATGATTCTCCGACTGGTAGGAAAATCCACAAGGGGAGAAAACTCGTTTTGATTGTTGGCTCTAAATGGTATTTTATTCTTAAAGGAGATTCTGTGCACAAAATGTTTTGGTTAATTGTGATATGTAAATACATGTATCCAGGAAAGTGGGGGTTAAGGAGGGGGAGACTACAACAGCGCTATGTCTCAATGTCATTTATAGATGGAGTGTAGGGTTGGAAATAATTAAAATGTTACCTTTGCCAAGTAATTCCCAATGTTTCCTCACTGGCACTGGGGTATAAATGCCTGCCGTTTTGATTCATGGTCCAGTCACAAATCCTCAGCTGTCAATTGAAACCTAGCAGTCAGATACGGATCCAGCAGTACTGCAGTATTTTTTTTCGTATTTAAATGAACACATGCATTGGCACAAAACCTTAACTTTAAAATCACTCTGTTCATGTTAAGATACTTCTCTCTACAGTAAAGAGTATTTTAAATCAGCATTTCATGTTCAACACTCCAACATCGAAATGGAACAGCACGTAGCAATAATGTGGCTCTCTATGCATTTCCGGACGTCTAAGGCCGTGGTAGCTTTATAGAAGGGCGTTAAGGGCATCAATTATATGACTTGATATTCCAGCGGGACGTAATGGACCAAAAAATGTGCAGATGGGGTTGTCAGATCAGCAATTGAAAAATGGACTTCAATGGTATAAATAAAACAATTTGGTGTATGAGCCACATACTGCTGGGCTATACTGGCCAAAGAAGGCCCTGAAACATGTACAATTCATTAAGTGTCTGACAACCCTAGCCACAATGCATAGTAATGGATAGTAAGCCTTCTCCAAGCTGGGTTCCATAACCACGAAAGCGAATAGAGAGTCACAGGATCACATGTGTAGCACACTGTTTAATTTAAAAGGGGAGAGCGGGTGATTAGAATCCCCCCCCCAAATGAACATTAACTGCTGCTATAAATTATTCTTTGGTGATGAGAGCATACAAGAGTTAAAGCAGTGTATTTCAGCACATACTAATTAGCCACAGTAAAACTCAGCTGTGTTAAAAAGAAATTGTTAATGATCAACCGTATACAGAAGTTAAGAGAAAAAGGGGGTGCGGCGGGTTTCCGATAAAATAAAAGTTGCTGTGGGCAGATCATCTGGTCAGAATCTGTTTTGGGGCATGCAGATGAAAAAAAAACACGGCACAGGAGTAGACATGCAAGACAATAAGGAGAGACACATAATCACTTGGGTTTTAGGGTTTTTTTCTAAATAGACAGCTACCCAGCCTAATCGCATTGATATAAATGAGCAGTGTGCAAGCCCCCTATAGCAGCATTTTTTTCACCCTCATGTGGCTATATGTGGCATGTGGGCCACAAAGCTTAGGCTTATTAAAGGGGGCTAGTGAGGGGTGTTCCATGCTGCCCTGATTTCACAGCTCAAGGATCTTCTTAAACCTAAAACAATGAATATTATTGCACTATATGTCAGCAACATCATAAAAAAAAGTGAATTATGTATGTGGCTAGCAGCTGGTGTCAGGCGCTAGCAGGTTTATCATCGCTGATTGTTTCATATTTTCCATGCATTAAAAAGTATGAGAATACAAGAATAAGGTATGTTAATTACGTTAAAATGACCCCCCACGCAAACTGGCTGTTGCTGGGTTTCCCGCTGTTGGCCAGTTCCTCCTTCCTCTAAGCCACGATATCTACAGATGGCTCTCAGCCCATATCCTTGTAAAGCAGTTTATATGGTATATGGGCCAACTCAATTTGGGACAGCTTGCCTTTACACCAAAAGCTTTTAGGTTGGGGCCAGCAACGATGAGAACGCTAAAAAATCAGGTAAAACCAGGCCTGACATCTCACGAAAAAAAAAAAAATAATCCAGTGGAATTGTGTGTGATCATTTTTAATACGTAGCAAAACTAGTTTCCTTCCTGGCTGCTGAGAGCTTTTATGATTCAACACATTAATTACAAAATGCCTATATGTTGTATCATCATGTTCAAAATATATAAGAAAAAAAAATAACAACCAAAAAAAACCATCTTTACCAATATACGATGTAAGTAACCAACTGGAAACAGGACGTCGGTGCAAATGTTCTAAACACCCTTACATGAAACATACTATTAACTGTGTTTAAAAACTGGTGAGCTGCTAAAAAAAATGTCTACCCTATTTTCTGAATTCCCTTTATTTTTAGATCACTGGTCCGATTTAAACCAATTGAATTATATGTATGCCAGAGCCTAAATAAACAAATGGAAATAATTCAATGAAATGGATTAAGTAGGAGAATGAGAAAATGCGGGAATGCTTACACAGTACGTTACAGATTGCTTACTGCTCTTACTGAGAGGAAGTGGAAAATCAAAGCTGATATTTGCTATTTCCCAAGCTGTGTTTATTTGATCTGTGTCCCCTCGGACTACACAAAGGCTTTTTTGGAATGCCCTGTGCTATTTAATAATTTGTAGCCACAGGGTTAAGCCTCATTTACTTTTTGTCACAACAAAATTCACTTATTGGCGAGGAGACAAACTCTGCTTGTCTGGAGTGAAATGTTCTCAGTGCTAGGGGGACCTCGAGTACATATCAGACATGAGTGCGTCACTTTACTCAAGGCCCCCACTGAAAACAGCCAAACAACTAGAGTAACAGATGACATGTTCCTGGCACTGATACCTTCCCCTGGTGTCTGCGGCTTAGGAGAACTTTAGGCGGACTCTTTCCAGTTATGCTTTTTTAACTAATTCCCTATATATTTTTTTTTATATACACAGTTCTTGTGTGTTCCGTTACAATTCTATGTTTTCATTTACATGCTTCTTTAGTTTACACCCAGGAGTAAAATGTCTGATACTTAGTCAACCATTGCAACGATTTTCAACGTACGATCAACTGCTGATCCTATAAAAGTGCAGAAATGCAAGCTGGTGTGTTTGATGGGAAACCAATCTTTCTAAATGCCTGAAAATGTTATTTCTGGAAAATCTTTTTACTTATCTTTAATCCACGCAAGGACAGACTAAAGTGTTTCTCATTCATGCAATGATGGTTGAGGGTATTGGAGCATTTTAGCCCCATACGTGGTGACAGATTTGACCTGGTTTAATAAAAACAAGCAATTGTGATTTGTATTTTTATAACACTGCTTGCAGAAAGGCCAGGGCTAATCTCACTCAAAGTGAACCATTTGCATAATGGCATTGTTTGGATGGAGGCTTCCTTTAAATGTGTTTCCTTTCCATCATACATATGTGAAAGGTGACCTCTTATCCATTTTCATAGCTCTATGGCAGTCACATGTTCTGCTTTTACGTCAAACTGTCATTTATGATAAGAGACACAATAAGTGCTTCCCGAGTGTTGATAGGCCTCTTCCTGGCTCTGTGTGTAAGTAATAGAGAGTCCGTTTGGGTTTTTTTCTCTCGGCCTCGTGTGCTAGCGCTTCCCTCTTAACCAGATTGAGAATGTTTTCCAGCGGCTGATCTAGTTTACGTTTGTCATGACAAAACAGTGCAGTGGACGGGGGAAATTGTCAGTTGAGGATGCACCTGGAGAAAGCGATTTCCCACTGAGGTCTTTATTTTTTTCTCAGTAAGGTTGGAGGCAATAATGTGAATTGTGACAATGGCTTACAAAGAAAGCAGCTCATCTAGTCTGTAGATGCAATTTACCTACGCCTCACTTACAGCTATGTGTACAGAAAACAAACACTGCAAGAGAGCCTCTCAATTCACGCCAGTTTGGACACGCTGGAATGAAGAAGGTCTCAAATCCATGTGGCTTCAGAAATGTATTAGACTAATAGCATATACAATTCAGCCCATGTTCAGATGGAAGCATGTGTATTCAACAGGAGCATCCAGAAGGCTAGAACTGCTTCTAATGTTAAATGAGTCAACATTTTTATAAAATCAGGCCGTTCATACATCTGAAAATTAAGGAAATCACTACCAGCCCTTTGAGCAATTCTGATACAAAGTGTTAAAAGTGGTCGCCGCTACCACAGTGATCTATAGCGGTCATTACTGCTCTATTTAGGCACGAGAAACTGTCAATCATAACCTGCACCTGAATACCCACTTCTAGCTGAAAATCTTAAGCCCACCAATTTTTACAAATCTCCAAAAGCCTATATTATACATTTTATATACACATTAATATTGAATCTCTTTGTGAATCGCTCAATCTTTTGCAATAGATGAACCTACTGATTAACACTAGCTCAAACCAAATCTTATTTGGCCGTTTCCTGCTATACATAGCAAATTTAGGAATGCATGAAATCCATTGGCGCGTTTTGATGCCAGATAAAGCCGGCATTTCATTAGCATTCAATTAAGAATTTCCATTTTGAAATCTGCCTTTTCCCCCAATTTGCTGTTCCAGGCAGTGTACCTGAGAGAGTGCTATCATGCACAGACATTTTGTTGAGACAGCGGCGGGGAAAAATAATGACCCTGCAAGTTGGCTTCTTTATGCACTATGTATGATCTAACAGAGATATTCTGCTGCAGCTGGCACCGTTCACTGAATATATCTTTTGAAAGAAGTAGAGGAATAACTAAGCAAGGCTCAGTTAGGTGACTGCCTCGGGCAAAGAGCTCCCGATCTCCCATTTGGAGATGGCTACAGACTTCGAATAAGCCTTTGGTGTGTCTAATAGTTGGATGGATAGATAATTTTATTTTGGAGGGGTAAAAACTTGACCATGACCTAAAGCATGTATTCGTGTATGCCAGTGTTGTCCAATATTTTAAAAGTTAAAGGTCATTTATAAAAGAGTTGAGCATTAACCGATTAACTCCAAGGAAGGATGCCCCCTGCAGCAGATATAGCGTGCAACCAAGTTTCTGAGTTAGGGTGTTGCTGGCGAGCTTTTGCTTACATTCTTTGGCTTTAGGGTAGTTGAACAATCCCGTGTACTGTAGGGGAATTGTTCTTCCATTATATAGTAATTACTAAGCTACCATTACTGATTTAGATAAGCAGAGCAAGCAGATGTAACAGGATTCCCCAGATCAGGAGAAAAAATAAAGCAGGATTGTTCTAACAGGATGGAAAGAAATAATGGAAATTGAATGCATTTTAAAAGAATGAGCCATTACACTAATATAATTATAAATGTACAAATCCTTTATAATTGCGTGTTTGTATGCACATGCGTATGAAATACCTCTATAACTGTGAAGAACAGCACACAATATCATCAGCTACAAACAAAGCTGGTGTTCAGGAAAAAAATGTCTTAACCATGTCTCACCGGCCTAACGAAGAAAGGGTCGCTATCTATCTTTAAATTTCATCCCCAAATTGTAAAGTATAGAGCCACTTCTAAGATAATTAACCATGGCAAGGGAACCCATCCAGCAGTAACAGTAGATGTTGGTAGACTTAAGAGGTTGATCATTTTGGCACACGTGTTTATGGAGTGCCATAAGTTCCACAGGTGCCATTATGCTACAGGAAAAATAAAGCCAGTTTCTGATCAGAAATATTCTTTTTTTTCACCATAAGTTGCTAGTTGTAGCATCCACAGCAGCTTTGGCACCAATGGATCATGGAGATCCATTGGTGCCAAAGCTGCTGTGGATGCTACAACTAGCAATTTGTGAATAAAAGTGCTTCCAGATCATACTGGTGAAATTAGGAAATTTAGGCTCTGTAAGCAGAATAAGGGCCAATTAAATGCTACTTGTGAGATGAATGCAACAACGTGAACAGCAAAATTGCCTGTACTGCCGAAATCACACTTTTTGGGGGGTTTATGCTAGCGGTAACACGCAACTTAGTATCTGTTTATATTTGACATTTGTCGAATATATTGATGCAGCACGATATATTTTTTCTTAATCTGAGAACGAAAGAAAGAGATGCATTTAAGAAAATGCATGCCAAAACGGCTCCATTCCCGTGGGTGTAAATCTTTTTTAATACCCACCTTCCTCCGTCGCACGCAAGGTTCACAATGTACCTGTGACAGTATTTATACGAGAGAGGTCAGTTTGTAGTAAAAGGGGTTGTGGGATATCTAAAAGGCTTAGCCGCTGTTAAAATCATCCACTGCTTAATTTAGAATTTCTCTAAGCTAATATAAAATGATTGATTGTCTGTATTTCATGTACCACTTGGTTCTCCGTTTCATTCATCATGGGAAGGCTTTAACAAAAAAGCATTTAGAAGCTGCCACCGGCAGAGTGGAATCTTTTAAATCTTTCAAAAAGTAGACTGAGGACACAGTAAATCAATCTCACTTTAGTCATGTCACACAGGGGAAGCTTTACATTAAGAAAGCAATTAAAGGATTTTTACTCGCTATCTCTTCCTACGATACTGACATTACACATGACAAGGCAGACATTATAATAGCCACTTCTCTAAACTTCTAAAATATGTATTAAGTACAGTAACCACTACATATAATTAATCGAAAAATGGTATTGAGTGACAATGTTCATAGAGACATAGAATTTGACAGCAAATGAGGACCATTCGGCCCATATAGTCTGCCCATTTTCCCTGAAGTAAGGACCTAAACCCTAATCTGTCCTTGGTCTTAGATTCAGGATAGCTTTATGCCTATCCCAGTATTGTCTCTACTACTTCTGTTGTATTATATTGGTTATTTGCATATAAATTGTATGTTTTTCCAACTGTATACTTCAGCATACCTACCAACTGTCCTTGATTTTTGATAGGACTGTTTGGAATGAGCAAGGCACAGGAGAGAATAGCAAATGAATGTGCATGCTTCAAACTGCACTATTGACGAGCAGAGCTGCTGACTTGAGGTATGTCTGATCATTGTTCATGGACAGTCGTGGCCAAAAGTTCATCATCTAACTCTCTGTACTATATCTACAGATCCTCCCTGACATTACAAGGATCTAGAGTAGCCATCAAACCATTTTTTTAACTATCCGGTATTTGTCTGAAGTGTAATTTTGTCTTCTCACATCTCCCTAGATAGCCCTTTGCTGGATGCTGACAAAGGCATGGTAAGTAAATGAGACATGTTCATATGCGACGGTATGTATAAGAAACCAAAACATACCTGCTCTCCAAGGAGACTAGGAGTTAACGATACTGAGCCAACAAAATGTTCAGTGGGGCAACAAGACAGGATGAGCAGGCTAACACCAAACAAATACATTATTTGCCTGTAAGAGGACCTTAGTCATCCCAAACAAACCAAGCTTTTTTACATTTTCTGTCCTGTAACAGGCAAGCACCTCCTGTAGGTAATACTTCTTGCCAAATATAGAATGCTTACAATCTAAGAACAGAATATACTTTAGTTGCTAAGAGCCTCTGCCGGTAACAGAAAGTGGCTTTAGGTGGCAAAAACCTAGTTGCTACCCAAGATAAGGAGAGATTGGGGCTACACATGTGTTTTAAAAAACAGGGAATAAGAGAATGTAATGAGAGTGGGGGAGAGGAAATGGGAGGGAGGTAAACTTTGACTCAAACCTGAGAATTTGTTTAAAGCAGTTAAGTTGAGGATAATAAACTGAGATCCAACTTACAATTGAATTAGTATTATTTTTATAAATGGGATTTCATATCCTGTTCAATGTACAGCACTCGGCTTTCGAGTGAAGGGAGCGGCGTGTATAAACATTCCCATTAAAATACAAATACATTTCAGGGATAGGTCCTAAATTGATACCCTCCTAGGATTTGAAGTATGCTGCTGGATATGAAGGAAGCCTGGCCTCTGAATTTCCATCTATCTCACGGATCTGGGCTTCCCCTGGGAATTATGTCGAAAAAATAAAGCCTCATCTTGTGCGCTATTTCCTTCTTTTCCAATAATTGGAAATAAATAAATTGGAGTAAGTATTAGACTTAATAATTAGTCTAAAAAAATGCCATGTCAGCCTGAATATAGGTGTCCCGCAATTATAGACAGATGTGTATTTGTTTAGATGTGTTTATGGGGAGAAATCATATTGACCTGGAAGTTATAGGTATAACCCGCTCATTAGTTTTATGATCTCAAAATTTCAAAGGACATTGTGAGGCATACGCACAGGACAATATGGTACGCTAATGGTGCTAATACCCTACCTTCGTGTTTAAGTCATGTAGGCATTAGAGCAGTTAACGCTCAAGAAACTGTGTAACTGTAACTCACAAGAGGCTCAGCTAGCATCTTAAAAGCAAAGGTCTTTGCCTGTGAACGCCGTATTTGCAGTTCAACCATGGCTGGAGCGCTGCCTGTTGAGAACCTCCTTGTTAAAGAGTTGAATTACATTGGTTTCCCACTTCTAAGACTATTCCGTGTCATATAAACAGGCATCTTAAATAATAAGTCTGTCTAGCAGCTGATCACCTGCTTTAAAATCCACTTCCACAAAAAAAAAAAAAAAAATGTTGACCTTTGTAACCATGACACACTTGTGAAGACTTTGTAGAAAAAAGAAAATTGGGAGTCCGTTGGCCAACGAAGAAAGCACATCCCCGAAGAAATCTTGCAAATCACACAAGCTCATATAAGATAGATCACACAAGCAAGGGAGATACACGATAACATCTCCTGGAGTTTGAAAGACTCACTTCTGGTTTCCATATGCACTGATAAATGTTACCATCTTCTGCAAGGAATCTTTTCATACTTTCCAAGTCTTTTATTAATCCCAGCCCTATTGTGTATATTTCTGTAATAAGGTAACTCCACAGGGTATCCAGCCGCGAGGCTGGTTTCCTGATCACTGGTGGTATTATGCTTGCTTCCTAATACACCCAGTGGGTTTGTTAAAGATGCTGTTCCACCTACCCTTAGTGGCATTAGAAACGCCATTCCTAGTAACGACTAAATCCTTCCCAGAAATACTACTTTGATCCTCTTTTTATTTTTCAGCAAAACTTTGCCTCATTCATATTTTTGTGCCAGGAATTGTCATGCGACACAAAAGCAGACACTGTTTGACAGATCTGTTAACGTTTATTTGCATTAAATACTAGAGAGTGCAATTAATGTTTTGTCTAAGTGGGACAGCATCTTTAACAGTTACACGTTAGAAGAATTATCGTGCTATTTTGTTGTTGCTTTGAATAAGAAGACCCAAAGGACTTTATTTTCAGGAAGCCCAGACACCCTTCCATAGATTAAATATTTGGTCAAACTGTTTAAAAAGTGTCATTTAAACCCACCCTCTGCTCAAAAACATTCTTCATCCGAGAAGATTGAGACTGTTCTAGGTATCTCTGGTTTCTAAAAAGGTAGTGCACTTAAAGCCAAAATGTATTAGATTTTCCCTTTCCTCATTAATTTGTTGGGTCCTGGTGATTAAACATATAATATGTACGAAGTCCATGTTTTGAAAGGTGTTATTAAACACAAAGTGTGATTAGAGAAGCGGAACTACAGATGGTGACTTTGACTGAAATAGAGAAAGTGGCATGTGATTTCACTGGGTTAAAACTGGGCACAAAGAGGGAAAGCAATTACGCTTGCAATAATAATCCACTTTTCAAGAAATTTGGCTTTAACTTCTCTTCTGGACCTCAGCTGCAGCGCAACATCTGGAAAATTAACTTGACATTAAAGCTGGTATAAACAATGGTCCCAAATACCGGTTATATGTCGGAGATTCTTCGTTTTACTTTTTCCCTGCCTGGAATTAGAATTTCTATTTACGCCGAAATTCTCATAACGAGCATCGTTTTTTTTTTCTTCTTCTTCATTTTTTCAAACCTTTCTACCTATAGAGCTTCTAGTGTCCTGTTTTACAATGCAACTCGTGATGGTAGCTTTAAATGCACAATAACTATTTCTTTCTAGTTCTAATAATGCCAGACATTTTAAGAGGAAGGTCCTCTCTGCTCCGCACAGGGAGGTCCCGTCCTCAGAGGATATTACTCACAAAGCAGAAGAAGACTACTTGTCAGAAAAAGTAATTTTATGCCAAACTAAAAAAAAAAGCTAGTTTTACACTTATGGCCATTTCCCCTCCTTTAGCAAAGAAAAGCATAAATATTATATATTAACAAGGGTTGCAATGAAGTATTTACAATAGTATTTCTGCAAAGAGAAGAAAGCACATTATTGTATTACACGGAAGAGGAACGATCGCTGCGTGCCCTAATTATTCCCTGGATCCGGTTTCTGTGGCAGCGGTAGGGTACAATTCGGCTAATGTTAGGTCACTTAAGGAAAACTTTTCTTTGTGACGCCCACAATCTCAAATTAAATGTGTTGTGATTTGGCGTGCCTGGTCATGATCAGAAAACAGCGGGATTTTGTTTTTAATCCGAGCTATGAGTGGCAGCATGCAGGCTTATGACACTACCCCCAAGCATCTCATTACACCTCATGTGAAAGCAGCCCACCTGTTGCTGGTGTAAGAAGGCTGGATCCCTTGGGCTTAGCCCCACATATCGGTTGGCTTGCGATGTACCGGAGGCTGTGTAGGCTGTGGAAAAAGGAGAGACAAGCCAATGAGAATAACAATATGATTTTGCATTAATAAGGGTTAATTCTAAACCCTTCTAAAGTCTTATTGTGCATACAAGTATATGCCATGTTTCAGGCTGCAACAAGGCTTTAAAGGTACAGTTCCACAGTATGTTCGAGTAATAGATCTGTCATTTTATTCTTCACTCCAAAGGCTTAATCACACCTTTTAAGAAGCTTTTTTTTGTTTAGTTTACATGGCAATATCCTATCTGTGTCTGCTTGTGTGTCATGTGACAATTAAGTGCTCCCAGCACAAAATATTTCCAAGGTTCAAAAGTATTAGGAATAGTGTTTTAATGCTGCATTAGTTACTCTTTCTTTTTATCCGTAGATCATCAATACAACAACAGAAGAGGCATTAAGCCTAGGCCACTTTAACAACTCACTGGGGATGTCAGGATCTTAAATGATGATAAATTGAAAAAGTAAATTTTTCGCATGACTTCTAGATCAGCTAACTTATAGGAAAAAATATCAACATATCCACTGCAGTGTAGGGACTTCGATTTATTATATTGGGGAACGGTGGGATCTCCTATCACCGTTACTGTACGTGGCTTCTCTAGTGTGTGCACTGTTTTAAGAGTCAAACAGTGTCTACGTTATATTAAAACAAACACAGGTGGTCAATACGCACATTCCTTGTGAAATATTTCCACACTGGTTAAACAAATATAGATTAACCGGAAAACGTTACATCAGGCGATAAGGTGAGGCAAGGGACACAATGCATAGCATTGATTGCGATTTCTGGGCAGCGCATTAATCATAAAGGAGCCTGTCAATAAAGTATACACAATTATTTCGTAATTACATCTATATTAGCCATTGTAGACATCAAATTAGTAAATCATCCAAAAAGTCATTTCAATTGCCAATGGGGCTGTAACCATTTTACGACTATTAAGATTATTAAGAATAATAATTCCTCTTTGCTTCTATTGTTAATGCAGATGAAAGATCCAAGTCCAAACAGCTTTTATCCTCTAGTCGGGCTACCATCCCTGCTTAAGACTCTTTAAAGCCTTGTTTAAGAATGACCGGTTCAAGCGTATGCTGGCCCTTTAAACTATGTATGAAAAAGGGCTATTATCTTGACAGGCACTATGCCGTTTTAACTTTCCAAGACATATCGATGAGGATAGGGGCAGCAAAAACAGTTGCAGATATACAATAGTTACGGCTTTTGTGGTAAGCATGCATGTTCTTGGATGGAGTGGCGAATTTGGTGGGCTATAATGCCTAACATCACGAGCCACTACAAGGGGTAGATGTATCCAGAACGTATTCTAATATTTGGAGAAGGGAACTGTAGGGTTTTCTAATATTTCTTTTTTCACTTGTCCACCAGAACATTTGAGTAAAAAAAAATGCCAAAATATGTCTAAATGTCCAGCATTTTTTTGTGTGGATTATTGATTTACCCCAAAAATGTTAATTTACTAAAGGAAACATTATAAGCATTGCTATGTTATATCACTTCAAAGTCGCCAGTGGATGCAAATGATCTATGAAAATGCGGTCACTGTTTATTCAGCAGTCTTCATGCAATTATAGGGACTGATTAAGGAAGTAATGTTACAGGGATCATATTAAATCCATGTAATCAGGCATTTGTCATACTTGCCATTTAGCATGTCTTTCGGCAGGTTTATATCCTCAAGCAAACTTCAATTAGAGGAGATTAACTAATCTCTTGGCGCTCATGTTAACCCCTTAGCGCATTTAGGCAGCAGGCAGTTTCCTGCAGGCATGCATGGATCTGCAGTGTTAGATAAATTCACCTGCTATATTATTGTGTTATCACATTTCCCTATGCTTCTTCCCTTTTTTTTTTAAAGAATAATATGAGGGAGCCGTATGCATATCCCAGTACAGTCTGTTCCACAGGTCGACCATGTTGGTTTCTACTCCAAGATAGAGACATACCTGTGGATATAGCCAATCCCCATGGCAAAGGAGGAAGACATTGTGTTTTGTTTATTAAGTAGTTAAAGTTGTTCCTTATAATCATGGTAGGGGCTGCTTGCTTTGAGGTCAGTTAGTTTTCCATGATCTTAACTAGTTTTCCACAACCAGACCAGGAAAGGGCATCTCACCTTCAGTGGATGTGGTGATGGGCTTAGTGTCTGTCATGGTTAGTGTCACAGGCCTCACTGCGCCATGATGTGGTGATGGGGCCAACACCGGAGTGAAATGGCCAGGCACCTTTCCCACAACTTGTCCGCTGCTGTTGGGCTGTAAGATAGGGAAAAAGAGAAAGTAAGAAAATGAAAACTAGTTTTAAAAGTGAAGTAAGATGCAAGGTTAATGTCAAATGCAAAATATTACAGTGTGAGTAAGAGAGCCTAATATAACATCCATTCAATAAGAAAACAATTTCAATGCACATATATATGAAAATATTGTTCTTGTGAAAGCCACGTAAGCAATGTATGTGTGCAAATAAACTATGGGAAAACACATACATAAAGTAAACTATGGACTATCTATCAAAAACCTCCAGTACAGGAGAAGCTATACTTATGCAAAATATGTGATGAGGATACAAAGTTGGAAAAGTGGTCTTATTGCCAAAGCAACATATGGACTGTCTACTAACAAGACCATTCCTTTGGTTGCTATGGTGATAACAATGCATATGTCTAGTGCATCAGACATGATTTGACTCACATTAATATATGTTAGCTGCACAAATATACAACATTACAATTTTAGCGCTTTTACTGGTTCTGTATCGTTAAAGAAACAATAATAATCCCAAATTTTAATTTCCATCAAGAAAACCTATCATTAATAGATTTAATGCGCTTTATTTATTTTCTTTTATTTCTGTCATTTGAAAGTAATGAACTCTTGGTTGCCAGGGGGGTCTCTAAGAAGTAGAGCTAAATATATGAAGCAGGTATATATAGAAAATAAACCATTGAATAATTATAATCAAAAGCAAAATGTTAAAAAACATGTGTTCTGATGAAAGGGCTACATTTTTATAAAAGTTACTAAGCAAAAGTTTTTATAAAAGTTACAAAGCAGATATATATATATATATTATATATATATATATATATATATATATATATATGCTAAATACTCCAATGCTCCAACAACTGCTCATGAACTGTGTTTCATATTCAAAATGCCAAAAAGTGTTGGTTTTGCTTACTACGCAAGCACAGCAGCCTGCGCGCCGCTGTACAATGGTAGATCCTATTTCTGATAAGAATAAAATACTACCTTTGAAACCATTCCTTAGTGTGATCAACAGCCTAATCTGAACCGTGCCTATAACCATGTAATGTGGAAAACAACTGAGCAACTTAACCCCTTGAGTACTTCCCACGGCATGGGGCCCACTGTTTTTTACAGCCCTTTGGCTTAGGGGAGAGTTAAAATTGGGCAGAAACAAGCAGGAATGCGTATCCATACATGATGCTTGGCCAGACTAGTAGCAGTCGCTAATGTGTCTATTGAAACTGTCACATAACACATAAGAGAAAACAATGGCAAAGACTGTCTAACGAGCTACATAGAAATTCATCACAATGCAGTCATTCAAAATAAAAAAACCCAAAAAACAACAAAACAAGTTTTTCGAAGAGATGTTAGAGAAACGGAGAAAGGAGAAGTGTAGCTTTAACAATGTTTTCTTTCTAGCTCTGAAGAGCTTCTAGCTCTGAAGAGCTCTTAAGCATTGGTTCAGTGGGTATTTTGTTTGTCTTTTACTTTTTTTAAATAACTTTAATGGCTAGTGTAAATTAGAGCATTTACAAATAATAGCTCAATTTACCAGCTTTTTAAAGGTTACCGGTATTTTGCTCGGGTAACTAACGTGTTGGGAATGGCCCGGCTTAAAATGGCTCGAATGGGCATTATCATGTTTATTTTTCTGCAAAACCGCATATATATATATATATTATATTTATTTATTTATTTATTTATAAATATATTTATAAATATATTTATATATATATTTTTTACTATGTGGGTTAAATGGGTTTCGTGTTGCTTGCATACAGTTATATTACTTGGGTTAAGTTGTTCTTGAAGTAATAATCCCAGAAGGATATATCTCCATAATGGAAAATTCCCTTTACAGTGTACAGTATGTACCCAACATAGATTGTACCTGTAACGAAGGAGAAGAAAAAAAAAAAGATTGCGGCAAAAGTGCTGACACGGCACAGAAAAAAACAGAACACAGATGGAACTGCTGCCTTTTTGTTTAACTTCACTCTGTGTAAATATATAATGTGATAGTAAATATTATTACTTCTATTCCCATAGTATTTGGTTTAGGATTTTTCAATAAAACACCAAGTCGAAAAGAAAACAAATACATTTTTTACTTGGGCCAGGGACCATTTTCTTTCAAACGGAAAAATGTTTATACATTTTGCTTTGTGCTGCGTTTGAGGAAATATAAAGGGCTCTGGAAATATATTTTTACAAGTGTGGCGAATGAGCCGGGGAATACAATAACAAGACATGCAGATTCTTTGACGGATATTGACGTATTATACTCCCCGGCCAGGAACGGCCTTCACGTGTGAATGCTAGGTCAAGCTTTTTTTTTTCCAGGGCCCCCTCTTGATTGGTTTGTCCAGGACTCAGGTGCTAATCTGAAGGAAGAAGCCTTCCAACAAAGGCATCTGGCAACTTGGCAAGCTCGGGAGCCAGTTGTGATCGTAGCTCAGGGGCTGCCTTGGGGTACGCCATTTGTCTTGGATGCTAATCAAGTCTGTAATCATCTTTTTGGCCATGACGACCCTTCGCTTTTTTTTTCCCTTTCTTTTTTTGGGTTAACCTCCCCTGTGTCAGATGAAGTTGTGAGCACATTAGACATTAATGATAGGTTGTGGGGTCACCATGTTGCCCAGTGTGTGAAAGACAATAATAATAATTATGAAAATCAGTTTTATTAAGGGGGAAAAACATGGATTTCAAGAGAATTTATTAAGCATTTTCTTCTGTTTTCTAGCTTCCTCCCAATCTAGGTTTGTGATATGCAAGCCTAATAACTAAAGAGAATTTGAAGCACATGTTGCGTTCACTTGGTCTTTTGGAATTATTTTCTTTCTGAATAATTCAATTCCAAGAAACCAGAATCCCGTGTTACCTATGCCGATAGTATAACTTTTCAAAGTAACAACGATGGGAGTGAGTATGTTAAGAGATAGCAAGCAAAAGAACAAAGGGCCAGTGATCAATTTCACCAAAAAGTCACACCAGGTAGATGACCCCAGAGCAATGTGTTCTGGATACTTCTAATAGAAACAGTTGAAGAATTAACTTACACAGACTCTCAAACATTGAATCGTTTTATCTGGGAAATTTGATGAAAGATAAAAAGCGCACACAAAGTATACAATCACAGGAAGCCCAATAATTATACACGGCTCGCAAAACCCAGGGAAAATGTCAGCAATTGGTAACTGAATTTGCCAACAAATATGTATGTCCCTTAGTGACGCCTATTCTAGATAGCCGTGCTGTTACAAAATGACAGCCAAGCCTCAAATGTAGAAGAACAGAAAGAAAAAGATCCCTAAATTATAATGTGCATATGAGCACATCACTTTCTTTAATGCTTATGAAAACTGATGTCTGTAACTACATAACACCAACTGGCCTTCATAAGCTGATTAAATGGGGTAGGTCATGTAATTACCAAAAAAAAAAAATGAATGACTATTTGGTTATACCAAGGACTGATTACGATCCACGTGGACTGAACGGTTCTTATATGTCAGTTTCTATGTGGCCGATTTATATTTTGTGACTTGGTTTTTCCATCCCCAGGTTTCCTTCTGCTCATCTAGAATGAGCAAAGAGGTGCTGCTACCTTGTTAAAAATTAAAACTATCTGAAGAGAATTGACTGTTTTTGTTCCACGACTGAAGCCCACACAAGCTCTAGTGCTCTAAACAAAACTCATTTTCTTCCCTACACGTTCGATTGAGTGGCATCGTTGTTTCACTATAATCAGTGCAGCGGTAATACAATTACGCTACAAAATTGCTGCGGGGACTGCAAGGCAGCTCGCTGGCTTGTCCTAACAATCTAAATGAGTGCATTACTGAATGTGGCTGGGGAAGGACGGTTCATTCTAGGTAAACGCTGGCATGGTATCTGTAATTTCCATCTGCACAGCTGTAAATGTAAACCCTTTCCACACTGGAGAGTCAGGAGATATTTCAGAACAGGAAGGTTGCACATTCTGCACAGATGATATCATATCGCACACATTTAAGGCTCGGCTACCCTTGTAAGAAAAATAGCGTATTTCCTGGAATATAAGACTCGCTTTTCATTTTGGAAATGCCTGTTGTTTATTTTAAGTACAACCAAACGGCTGCCGAGTTTCTTTTCCTTACATGAATTTCTGCTCTTAAAGGGCCAGTGTGACTTTTTTATGAAGTGTGTATTATATTTTGGAAAGCGCACACTTACGTGCACAAATTAGGCATCAGTATAACTTTACATCTCATTCCGTTCACGTGGAATTCTTCCTTCGGAATAAGTACACCGTCTCTTCCCCTTTTTCAGCATGTGCCTGATTTGTACTGGTTCCAGTTAAAATAAACAGGGTATTTGTTGGGCGACAAACCTAGTAATCGAGATTTTTCTTGCAACTTGGGAACTGCGGGTCATTATGAAGCTATGGAACTTTACTTGTTTTGATCATCACATTTGGGTACTCGTGCTAGATTTAAAGTGACAGCAAAGCCATCTTCAAACTTAAGGTGGTCCAGGATATCACTTGTAGGCCATACCACCTACTCAGCTAAAGATGAGCAACGCTAAAATGTGACTGCGTATCTTGAAGCCAATTAGTCCACATTGCACAGGATGTTTCAGAAGCCCCTGCGAGACCTTTTACAGCTGTTGACTCGCTTTGCAGCAGATGCTTTGCTTTCTGACCTTTTTGCAACACTATCTCTATATCCATTGACGTCAGATTTTGTGCCATGCTGTGCCAACACATCTTGTATTCCTGCTGTTCTTGCCTCAATTCTGCAGATGCCCTGACTTCTAGAATGAATTGACCTGATGCACTGTGTCTAAACTTATAAATCCTGTATTTTGGTAAATGGGTTAGTAAGAATGTCTGTGCAGCCGGTTCAAGCGCATAGCACATACATTTTCATTTAACCCTGAAACCGAAATTCTACAAATCAAATATATTAAAAAATAATAATTATGGGAAAAGTTATGGCTCATTTCCTTTATACAGGCCACAGAGATGAGGCTGACTTCTACCTTATTAGCCTAGTTTTTGTAAATGCAGCATAATTACTGAGTCAACTGCCCTGAGCTCACCTTACTTCTTCTCACTCCTCCCAATCAAGCTGCAAGGACCTAATGGCTGCCATCACAGGCTGGGGATAAAGTAGTGATCAAAACTCAGTCAAATTAGGTCAATATGGATGCCCCAGGACGCTGAGTACTTGGTAAAAACACAAGTACGATTTAATGAAACAGCTGACGCATTCCTAATTTTGAGGGAGAGGTCACACACACTTGAGTCACGGTATAATAGCTGTGATAGCTGGAGCCAGTAATACACTAATAGTGAAAACGTCCAGTGTCCGAGTGGAGACTTTACTTTTAATACCCATGACTAAAGCAGGCCTGGCAGATGGGGCATTAACAAGAACTGTGTGACACTTTCCACTTGTAGTTCTTTAGGGAGTTGATATTATTATTGTTATTATTCAGGAGGCAAATATATTTTGCCCTACGGTCCAGGGAGTCCTCAAGTCATAAGGTGCAGAAGTACCCTCTTTGATACTGGTCCTTACTGAATGCCATCTGTAATTTCTAGTTGTCTAGTTTTTTTTCTTTTGAACATAATAGCTACTATTTTGAACAAAATTGCATTTGTTTGCTCCACAATTTAAGTGTCAGAAAGTGAGCACTAAATTCACAAATCTAATAATACGTGTTAAGACACGGCCTGAGGCCCTTCAACAAAGCTTTCAAGGAGGTCACGTTATTTTGTTTTTCGCCACAGGATAGAGCTTTGTGATCACATCATGTCCTCCAATAATTCAGGTCATGAAAGAGAGGGACATCACGGTCTCGAAAGGAGTATCTGGGTTTCCAAAGAGGCACCCCTTCCCCAAATGGCATACATAAGGGATATACAGGTGTGCAGAATAAGGTGTTTCACACTTGTTGGCCTCAATCAATTTAGGGTGCAAGACAGATTTCCCTATACCTAGTAGTAGTATATTTGGAAAGAGGCAAAGCAGAAATAATGAAGCTAATATTCTCAAGACTATGCACTTAAGTACAGGAAAATCAGCAAAGCTCTGTTAAAATACATGTAAGAAAATTCCAATATTTTCCGTAATTTTCTATAAATTGGCATTTTGTGATACTCTGGCGGTGATATATAAATAAAAAAGGCTATATGTATTTTTTTTTACTCTCCCACAAGCCTAATTGTATCCGCAAATTAGTTGAGAGCTGAGTTTGTTTCCACCAGGGAGCGTGGATGATTTTAAACTATGTGCACTGATTTCTATTCATAATGGTACAGAGAAAACATTAATGTTGAATTATCTCCCATTTCCTGTTATTTTTTAGTTCATTTGCATTAACATATGCGTTCGAAAAATAGGCCCAAAGGGCTAACAGTCTAACTGTATTTGTGTAGTTATGTTTTAACTTGTCTATAGTGTGTACACACAATGATGTGCCTGTGTGAGTTACAATGTCTTACTGTTTACTTCTTGGTAAACAAGGTATCGTAAAGTAACTTGGCATATAAAAAAGGCAACAGATTATATACTTTAACAGGGGACTACTACAACATGGAAACTCTTCCCCAAATATCAGAGTCAAGTTTAGTCTAAACAGCTATTAATGTGTCACAAAGTTGGGTAAAAGCCCTGTCCCGTCTACACATCTAATATCCTCTTATGGCTGTTCGAAGCATCTTGAGGTAAGGGCTATAAGTATCTTTAGACTGATTTTAGACTATATTTAGACTGATAGGTGGCAAAGTGTTTTTGGAACCTAGTAACACCAATCAACAAAACACGTAATGGTGTATAAAAATATACTGCGGTCAAAGAGGGACAACTCTACCCTATAGGTGGCTAAAATGGCTGCCTAGGGCATTCAGATGGTTTGAGGGAATAGAAATCCCATTCTTCCCTATGTTAACAAACTAGTGCAAGAAGAAGGGGAATGGTACTAGAAACTGTAGGGCTGAAGGTCAGGATGTAAAATAACTCTGTTCTTCTGTTGAATAAAACAACCTAGGAGATGTCCATAGTAGACCAGAAAAGTCCATAGCATATGATTAATGGTAGGAAAAATAAGTCTGAGCTTACGAGTTTACTTATCCCTGTGTACAGGATAGTTACAGAAGGTAGAAGTAGGCTAGAGCTAGGGGTTCTTTTGCAAGGCAAGATACCTAATCACATTTTTAAGCAGTAATGAGTATTTTAGATGTTTTACAATGCTTGGAGATATATATTTCACTAGGATTTCCTGCAAACAGAAACCTGCCTTTGTGAGGTGCCAATATAAATGTAAACATAATTGTGCTGCTTAGTACAAAAGGCCCTTGATCATACAAGATGTAAACTTTTCAAATATTTTTTTCTCTCAAACTTCCTTCACTCTTATGAGATCAAAAAGGCCAATACCTTACTTTGGTATGCATTACAAAGCTGGAAACGCTTTGCCATAAAACTGTTTACTATTACTACTTATATTCATTACCACTGGTGGGTTAGGTAATACGGCCATTCTCTGAAGTTCTTTTGAGTCATAGAGACAACTGGCGTCATAAATAAACTGGCCAGCGTAGACTAGGCCTGACAAAGTGTGGCCAAGAATGTGGAGAATATGGTAGAGCTAGCACTGGGCCACAACCACTGGCCTTCAAAAGTGGCCTCAAAGTAGTCCCTTTGGAAACCCAACCATGGAATATATACATCAAACTTTAAATATGTACCTGCAGACAAAAGATAATAACTTGACCAGATTATACATATTGGTTGCAAGTGTAGTCCTCATGAAGTTAATGCTCGTTCATATACCTTATACACTGTGGGCATAAATTAAAGGAAGACAGTTTCATAACATACAGTGTGGCTACCCTTTAACTTGATCAAGTAACATAGGAGCGGTAGTTTATTGGTGACGGGAAAAGATGACTACCTCTAACCACAAACAACCATGAGCAACACTGAGTCAATATCCCTTCTGTGCCTAAGTATTTTAATCTATTTAAGATGGAATAATTTTACAAATTCACATTGCAACTGATGAGGGCCATATATTCATATACAGGTTGACCTACTAGTTGAATTATAGCAGTTTCAGAGAATTATAGAATATGGAATTACAGTAATGTTGATGAGGCATATTATGGGACTCAATTGATTTTTTTTCTGCATTATTGACTCTGATGTAAATTATACTGCTCATTTCACTGAGGGCGTGTGAGAAGTGCACTAAGAGGACGTTTGTCCTTTCACGATATACAACATAGTATACTTTATAAAACAGAAAAAGGAACAGTAAATTCCAGAACCATATAACAAAATGGAAATCATTATTTTTATATAACATAACTGCTGTGTGGTGAGCCACATACTTAGAAGAGGAGAACCTTATGAAATTTTAAAGTCTCTGCTTGAAACCTCAATCACCTTCACTTTACCACATCCTGATATAAAAACATAAAACGTGAATGTTCTTCATATACCACATGTTAAATGTACCTAAAGTTGTATTTCTATCAGATGATGGAGGAGCTTTACTAAGACGAGGGAAGTTGAAAAATGTTATTTTGGTGAAGTGTCCAATGTTATTCCATGGATCCTCACGGATAGTCTACCCATAACACAGAAGATTTCAACACTAGTAAAACATTTCAATTTTTTTGTTACACCTTAGCAAATCATCCCTTATATTAGCTAGGTCACGTCTATGTTTCTGATAAATTCCAGTGGGACTTTGCATTTATGGAAAGCAATAAGAGACAAGCTTTGATCTGTATATCCTATCCATACTACTAATAATGTTGTCCAAGAGGGCTTGGTGAAAAATCGGGTGAAGCTTACTCAACTGGATGGAAGTACATACAAAGCTCAGAGGCTCTTTTAGATGGCTTGCTATGCTCCAGCACGGCAATGTTGTCAAAGAGTATGATACACAAGGAATAATTCCCCGGCACTATCTGGAACATGATTTAATTAGATGGGCTCAGTCCAAACCCTGATTTATAGTGGTGACTATTCATGCTCTCAGTTAAATTAGCTATTCAAACGCTCATTAATAAAACACTGCCAATGGCTTATGTTATTGAAAGTGAGGTCTGAGAAACATATAGCTGTTTGTAAGTACAAGTTCAGGTCTAATGTGCACCAGGAACTTGGCCATGTAACATGTTGCACTGAAATAGTTAAAAATAAAAGAATCCATTTGCTTTATAATTTTTCTCTAGCCACGGTTACAAGCAAACAGCAGAAAACCCTGAATTTGCTAAATGAATGGTAACATGATAAATATTTACCATAAAATTTCAAGGAGTGCACCAGCCAACTTGACCAAGTGCTACAGCACAATGAAGAAAGATGACACTTGAGCTGATTCTGTTGTATATCTCTCCATTATGCCTAGAGCAGGACAGGATACATGAGGAGTCCCAGCTGCTGCTCAATCCGCGTATTGACTTATTTGTTATGGAAGGGGGGAGCCGTTTTGCACATTTAATTCGGAATCAGTGAATCTGCTAGACAGAAATTTAATCAATCCTAACTCCTTGGCTCGCAATGAGCGCTGTGTTGTTTATTAGACCTCTGCAGAGTTTATTTGTTCAGGCTTAACAGCTGTCCCAAACCTGTAACCAGACTAAAAACCTTAGGAAATATTCTGCCACGTATATGACTATAGGAAAGAGTCTATGTTTGGGTCCTATTCTTTTTAATATATGTATTAATGACCTTGTAGAGGGATTGTATAGTAAAGTATGAATCTTTGCAGACGATACTAAGCTCTGTAACAAGGTTAACACAATAGAGGACAGTGCACGATTACAAATGGATCTGCATAGGTTGGAGGCTTGGGCTGGGATGTGGCAGATGAGGTTCAACACAGATAAATGTAAGGTTATGCACATGGGGAAGAAAAATCCAGGCTGGGAATATGTATTAAATGGGAAAACACTGGGGACGACTGACATGGAAAAGGACTTAGGAGTCTTGGTTAACAGTAAATTTACCTGTAGCGACCAGTGTCGGGCAGCTGCTGCTAAGGCAAATAAAATCATGGGGTGCATCAAAAGGGGCATGGATGCCCATGACAAGGAAATAATTCTACCATTGTACAAGTCACTAGTCAGACCACACATGGAATACTGTGTACAGTACTGGGCACCAGTGTACAAGAAAGATATAGTGGAGCTGGAGAGGGTTCAAAGACGGGCAACCAGAGTAATAAGGGGAATGGAAGGACTACAGTATCCAGAAAGATTATCAGAATTAGGGTTATTTAGTTTGGAAAAAAGACGGCTTAGGGGGGACTTAATAACTATGTATAAATATATAAGGGGGCAGTACAGAGATCACTCCCAGGACCTATTTATACCCAGGACTGTATCTATAACAAGGGGACATCCTCTACGGCTGGAGGAAAGAAGGTTTCTACACCGGCACAGACGGGGGTTCTTTACAGTAAGAGCGGTGAGACTATGGAACTCTCTGCCAGAGGAAGTGGTAATGGTGAACTCAATAAAAGAGTTTAAAAGGAGCCTGGACGTGTTTCTTGAAAGCAATAATATTACAAGTTATGGATATTAGATTAATAGGGACAGAACGTTGATCCAGGGATTTATTCTGATTGCCATATTTGGAGTCGGGAAGGAATTTTCCCCCTGGTATGGGGCAATTGGCATCTGCTTCATAAGGGTTTTTGCCTTCCTCTGGATCAACACAGTAGGGACACAATATGTATATAGGTTGAACTTGATGGACTTTGGTCTTTTTTCAACCTTATGAACTATGTTACTATGTTACTATGTTCCATGCGATTTCCCACAGCCGGCTGCAGATTTAGAAAAGGATCTTAAAATATTTAGTAACACACAGTGCAGCTTAAGGATGATGTTAACCAGGGGATCCAGTAACTGATGTGACTCTGAAAGCCTCATGAGATGTCTTATCAAATGCTGAAAATAGAAAATTAATCCCTCTAAAATTTATCGCTATCATTTTTTTAGCATGACCTGTGTTTCTTTTTTTGGCTGTCTGGTGTGCAGGGTGGATATATTCCATGTCTATTGGTGTGAAGCCCTGCTAAATTGAAATAGGTTGCTTTGTATACATTTCTAAGATGCAGTTCTATGGTCTTGTCATATACTTAGCTGTAGCGTGAGAGAAGCTAAGCAGTAACCCTGGTGCGAAGCTTAACTGTGTAGACATTTAGCAGAAGATATGAGGCTGGTGGGATTCTCCTGTTTATGTTACAGTGAGCCAGGAAATGGCTCACAATTTTCACAATAAGTTTGGTGCAAAACTATTGCACTATTTACTTTCAACTAAAACACACAAAAAGCTCTTTAAACAGAATTTAAGCCTACGTATAACCGCTCTGTGTAGCGTAGGCATAAGTGGAGGAAGAAGTTCCAGGGATTCTGAAGGAAGTTAGCCCTTGGCAGAATAGAGCCCAACTGATAAAAATACTTTATTAATTAAATAATGTCCATTCACTGTCACCACATAAAGCTTGTATACACCTATTTGGTAAACTTGTGTCCCTCTCCTTTCTCATTCTCTTTCTACTTTTCACTGTTCACTTATGTCAGCTAACATGTCATAAATCTCTACAACAGAGTTCTCCTCCTACTGTCTTTTTTATTCAGGTGCTACTGCATCACATTACAGAGTTAACAGTATCCTATACGTTGGACAACATTGATTTTGGACCTCTGCTCTAATTCAGAACAATAACAAGGGCACAATACAGGTCTCACAGTATAATACTGGCTTGTCCGTTACCTGGCTAGTTTGTGGGCTGGACGGGTCATAAGTAGGAACATAATTCTTTAGCGCATCCTGAGGGTTCAGGTGTGGAGGATATCGAATCGTCGGATGAGTAAAGTAGGAAGAGGGGGTCGGAGGAAGGATTGCTTGTGTTGGAAATGGCAGCGGAGATGGTGATGTCCTGGTTGAGATCACTGTAGATATATAAAAATTAAAAAAAAAGAATTGTGTGAGAAAACTATAACACAAATAAAAATCCCCACCTGCCAATTCTAAATACCATCCACTCCAGCAAGCTAAACATTGAATTTTACCAAACATGTTCTTTTACTTGTGGGTTTTTCTCCCCATTCTTATTCTCTTGGACTTGCACATAAAAAGCCCAAATACCAGACATCCCTTGTGATCTAACAGTCTAACTTTCCCAGCTCAAGACTGCTCAAAGTCTTGTTTAGTTTTCAGGAATTACACCATCCACTGATTTAGCATCGGTTGAACTAAAAGCATGATTCCCAGAATGAAAACATTTTTCGTGAATTAAGTCTTTTTCTCCAGAGTCTTTAAAGATAACAAAACTCACATTTTTTTTATCTTCAACAACATGTTGGAAAATGAGTCATCATCAACTGCTAATGACTTTTGGCCTCCACAAAGGCTGTTACATACCTGGACAAATAACTGACGGGATGTTGTTTATACACATTGTAAAGTTGCATATGACAATAATTTATTTCAGCTATACACATGACTGTGTTTACAGCAGGGAAAAACAAAAAGCTGTGCTAGGCCTGGGACTTAAGAGGGGTCAACAGGAGTTGATCCTTGGGTCCATCACAAAACCCATATTGATTGAATTCAGTTTTGAAAGTATTCTATCATTTTAACGGCTGATTATCATATGCAGTAGCCAGATATGTTTGCAATGTACATCCACTTGTATGCACACCTGCTTATTGTGGAGTCCCTTGAAGAAGATGGAAGAAAGCTGATCTAGCTTAAGTATGGGGCCACTCAAGGACCCACATAAAATCACTGTGCTAATAAAAATGTGTTCAGAGACAGTGTATATTTATGTGTACCCCTTCAATAACAAGTAGCATCACATACACACTGATTCATGGGCCACCTGTCACTTGTCTGGCCTCGTATGGCCTTCAACAGTGACTTTGGCCAGAGGAGACTGGAGAACCTGTGACAAAGAGGCCTTTGAGAATTAGGGGTAGGGTATAGCTCAGAGTATTTAAGTAAGTCAGCTTGATTTACTATTTACTACAGGGTAGGATTATGCTAA
Organism: Spea multiplicata; assembly: GCA_009364415.1. Taxonomy (NCBI): domain Eukaryota; kingdom Metazoa; phylum Chordata; class Amphibia; order Anura; family Pelobatidae; genus Spea; species Spea multiplicata. Next base: position 26,723 of record VKOC01019065.1, on the reverse strand, counting down.
AAATACACAAAATACCTTCAACTACACAAAACTAGTGAGGCAAAGGCACCCAATTTAAAAAAAACCACAGACATAACAGACTTACAATAATGAAATGTTTTTTTCTGGTGGATATAACAGACTTACAATCAACAAAAAAACAATCTGTCTATTTTAGCAATACAGTTAGGGCAAATGATATATGCTAAGTCAATATTTATTTAATTAATTTGGTTATTTGTGAAAAACTAACAGTGTTTGTTGCCAGATTGTGTTTCATGTTAAAGAGAATCAATACAAGGAGTCGAAAATGAAGTGCATCGTATCATATTCATAGGGAACATTTGGCCCTTCTTATTTTTTCAAAGCCTATACGTTGATTTGTTTTGTCTGATAAGTATAATTTCCATATTTCAGCTTCATTAGAGTTACCGATAAAGTGTTATGGAAATGGCTTCCTCTAAAGACTTGATAGCTGTGTTAGACTGTCAGTCAGGATCGGTCTCTGCATCTGTGATACTAAACTAGATGGGGGAGCATAGAATATCAACTATCTTCATGGCGTTTCAACTGACTTAAACGATAATGAGACACATAGAAGAAAGCCTAAGCAGACGTGGTTCTTTCACATATACTACGTGATGTTACATTACATCTGCACTTCCGGTTTGAGTCTACTGTGCACTCAATGCATGAACCCCACATGGAATTTGACCCGATCCTGCATGTCCCAGGAGCCACTCTACTGTTCGAGTAGAAAGTATGGCCAATGGAAACGTCCGTCTTTGTTTTGGTGAGTTCTAATGAAATTTGTGTTTGCAAATTTGGCCTCCACATGAAATACAGAGAAGGGTCAAGGGCATATGAGCTTTTTGCTATCTGATACAATGAACACCATGCTTCTTATTATTACACACTATAATTCCTCACATATAGTCTATCCCCAAGGCTGGAAACAACAGGTTTTATGTACATGTGTTTCACCTGGGCTGGACAGGGCATTCAATATTTAGAGCCACTAAATGTATCATCTAAATACAATCAATCCTTTAGTCTTATTTTAAAATAAGTTTAAATGAAAGGAATTCAGATAAGCAAAAGGATCTCCAGAGACATAATAAAAGTTAGACAGATTATGTGGTCATGTTAGCATTTACAGTATAAACGTGCATGAGTGTGGTATGGCATTACCTCCCACAATTGACATAAAAAAAAATTATATACATTAAATCAAATTAAAATATTCAATTTAAAGGGACAGGTTGGTCTAATCAGATACTTGCTCTTAGAATCCATTGTAATCCCAATCATATATTATCCTACGTATTCAAGTGTATCCCATTCCCTGTTAAATGACCAGCATCCGATTCACGTTTTAGAGAAAAACCAATGCACGCAGGTGAATGTCCCCTAGATTAATGTGAACATGATACTAATCGGCTAGCCAAAAAACCGAAATTGGCTCTGGGCCTCAGGAAAATGTATTATTTAAATAAACTCGGTCTTATATATCCTGCACAACATTAAACAGAAACATGTGTGCAACTCTGTTTGACCTACTGTACCTTAAATAACTTTAGCTGAATTCATTTATTCTGAACACGGCACTGACACAAATGTACTACATTAAAACAATCATTTGAAGACTCATATGTAACACAAAGTAGGAATGGGCAACAGAAAAAACTGTAATAAAAAGGATTTAGATTAACTTCTTGCATATATTCTTAAACCATAAAAAGTGTAGTGAACAGATGGGTTGCCACGTAACAAATAAAGCTCTCAAGAATATAAGCAACCTTCCATAACCAATTCCCTCTGAGACCCATAATGTGCTCCTTACAGAAATGGCCTACCAACATTTTGCTCATCAATGCCTCGCGACTTCAAACTCCTCCCTGATTGGTGTAAGCTCAAAAGACATATTTCATATTTTATCACAGTTTGACTATGTGAAGGTTTCTGTTGCCCTTACCACTATGTCCTATTCCTTGTATTCCTGGATGGTGGTGCTGGGAAAAACTGCTCAGCCTCGGTGAAGAATCCTGTGGAGATGTTGGGCTAAACAATGGCTTTTCAGGCTTCTTCATTGTGGGGGAGGACATATCTGTTAAAGTAACACAGTAACAAAGTATCAAGATCCGCACATATATAGGAAGCGGATCCAACATTAGTTTTAAGAATATTTTTTTTTGTTTTTTGTCTCAGGGGTAACAATAATTCCTACAGAATATAATTTTAGACACTATATCATCCCTCAACAAATGGAAGTTACTCAATGTTATCCGCACTAAAGTTAATACCAAATACAGAACATGAAATCTAATTATACTAGACTGGTAGCTTCACCCATATTTAGAAAATTGGAAAAACAAGAGCCCTTCCCAATGTTGTAACACCTCCTATACTCCATGGGGCATCACCATTTGGAAATCTTCATGGCTCCTCTAATATATGCAATAAAACGTAATGTGTTTCGCACTGAGAGGTGCTTAATCATAGGCCTATGATTAAGCGCCTCTCAGAGCGAAACGCGTGAGGCAGTTGGCATATCTGAGCCACCATAATTCATGTGCTTGTGAGTATTACTTCTTACTATTTTATGCTTGAAGAAAAAGAAAGCTTAGATTGTTCCATTTTTTTTTGTAGCTTCACCTATATGCCATCACTCCTAGCTTTTCATAACTCCTGTTATTCACTGCTACGTGCTCCACTTTGTTTAGTTATCAGACTTCATTGTGACAGGCAGACGAACAAGCACAAATGATCTGCCTGCAGATGGAGACTTCAATAACAGTTTGCTTGTCTTCAGCCCATTAAACCAAAATCACATTCCTTTCATACCAGACAGGCGTATCGTTGGAGAAATTCATTTATCTATTATTACAGGGAATCAATGGAGTGCAGCAAAGCCCCTAACTTGTGTTCTAAGATTATTTAATTCCCCTAATAACTAAACAAAACTTATGAATTCATTTTACCATCAGTGTTGGATATTCAAGATAATATTGATGCTTTGTGCCACAAACACTGAGAATTAAAGGTGAATGGATGTTCAGCTAAAGCTGCTATGCAGTATTTATTAAAGATATACTTTGCACTATATGTACTGTGGGGTGTGTGGCAGAATAATGTATTATCTTGCCAACAATGCATTTAACAGTACCCTCCATCAATTATTTAAGAAGGGCGATATTTTAAGAAAAAAACACACTATATATAAAAATCTATTTTTAAATAGTAGAGTCTTTCGTTCACTATTTAGAAAGAAAGTGGGAGCTTGCATAATCAACGCACATTCTCTAAAAACACACTATTTGGGAAAAACTAGTAAAAATGCACCCCACTTATTAGACTTATTAGATTGTTGGTGACTTATTAGTATAAATAACCTTAATCAGTGTCACAAGAAGCAGACACAATGGAATATGGTCGTCTAAGGCAAAAAAGTCATATACGGTATATTTACTAACAGAAAATGTATATTTAATTTGTACATGTTGGGCTATAAACCTATATGTTGCAAAATAAACTAATATTTCATGTTTGTGTTTGCTTATTCTATTTTGCAAATGCATAACATTATATTTATACATGTCAAAGCGTTGTGCAGGAAAATCGAAACAGTGCTCAAATTATATTTTTGATACATTTGATGAAGTTGAGACTTTGGTGTTTGGCACCTAGTTTACAGTCATGAATGAAGCAGAATATCCTAGTGCTTACTTGAAGCAACACTCGACCAGCTGGACAACATGCATTTTTAGCTAAAAAAACAAAAAATCAGTCACGATGGAATACATAATCCCATACACACACAAATAGGTTTGTTGTGATGCACTCTAACCACACAAAGGAATAGGCCAACTTAAGCTACTGAGGCTCCTAAATAATGAGGCCTTTTGTTTTCCTATCTCCCTTTATAACTGACTGCATTCTCGTCTGTTTAAGCATTCTGCCAGCTACCCATCATGATAGTTTTCATCAGCTTGGAAATATCTTGGAAAAACATTTCTCCAGCTCTCCTTAAATTTAGATTTTGAACTAGCCCCATCACGATTCCCAAAAACCAACCAAGGGCAAAAGAGAAATGAGTACATAAGCTTATATTGCTTATGTTAATGTACACCGAAAAGCACAGTATTCATTAGGGTGGACTAAGGCTGTAAGCAAGTGTTGGCATATATATACATACCGTGGCTTTTAGGGTAACAGTTGTTGTCTAACTGAACAAAATGTGTGCCTAATGTTCTTAACCCATTAAAATATATGACACGGGAACATCTTTATATGTATGCACTAAAACAGAAGACCGTTCTGTCTTGTTACAGACTCTTTCTTCAACTTCTCTGCATAGCACTCAACCAGATCAGGTTTCTCAGGCAACAACCCTTTCATATTAAAATGAGGGAATCCCCAATGAAGGAAATAAAAAGAATACCTGATTGTAGATTTTTCTCCCCATGTCATTAAATTAGTTCTGGACAATATCTTTCACTCCAGACTGTAGTAATCTCTGATGGAAATTGCATTCTTTTTCATTGTCATAAACATTCAAAAAGTTAAATAGAAAATTTAGCTTGTATGAAAATGTAGCTTATGTGAAATATTACATCTCAATTTTAAAGTCCTATATATGAATTTTTGCTAATCAAGATGTCATCTAGGACATGTCTCAGTTTTCTTTGGTGTTTTCCCGCCATTTCAATAACCTGCTTCTATCTTGGTGCAGGACCTTTTTCTCAGATATTACTGACCATTTAATATTACTGTATGAGGTACTACATGGAGTTTTCATTTTGATTTCTTATGAGTGGATTATACTCCAGCTATCCATAGCATACTATGAAAAAAGAGCACAGATGTATGGTATTACTGCTCTTCTCTAATAATTTATTATCTTGAATGTCTTAAATTAGAAAACACAGAATATTATCCTGTTTATTATTTATAACTCAAAATAACTTAAAATACGGCAAGTAACTATGGAAACAAAATGACTTTGGTGACTATCTGTATGTTTTTCAGGAATACGACACATGGAGGAGAATTTTGTTTTTTGTTCTATCTCTAGATTGTAAGCTTTACCTAAAGTATCTGTTTGTCTTAGTCCGTTATACCCTTTGAATATATGTATTGTAAGAAGCGCTGCGTTAACGGTTCTATATAAATATATGTTAATAATAAACCAAATGACTCAGTGTCACTTTAAATGAGAATAAACTTCATATATGTCTGCCAATCTGACATACGGTTCAAAAGATCATCTTAATGTCCGGTTGTGTCTGTTGGACAATCTGATTCTGGTACACACATGAAGTTGCTTAGAAGTACAGAATGAGTCTTCTCCCTCAATCTCATGAATATGAGACCTAAAATTGTTACCCAAAAATATACGCTACTTAGGGGAAAAACGGAAAAATAAAAAAATGCCCCACAATTAAATACTGAACTAAAGGAGATTCATGTTCATATGTTCTTTAAGTTTTGTCTAAAGCATGTTGATTGAACCGTGGTCTAGAACATGTGTTCTTTAGCACTGCCTTTGTGACTAAGGAAGATCAAAATCACAAGAATTCTACATCCAGAACAAGACACTACTCCATTACCACGAGATGCTGTCGCTTAAAATCTCTGCTGTTATAATAGGTGGAGAATGAGTATACAAAAGCACTCTTTAGCCAATGGGCCATTTCTAAAAAGCCAATGGGACAAAAAGGGAAAGTTTAACCAAATATTTGTCCTAAGTGCTGTCAGACTTCTCCTGGTGTGTTGCCTGCTGTTGCTAAAACATCCTGCCATTATTGTCAGCTGAAACAGACAAGTGTACTAATGGCCTATATACATTGATTCTGAATGCAATATTGTGTCCTTCTTGGGCTGTCACAAGACCGCTAGTAATAGAATACCTTCACGGGACACAATTACTTCATTCTCCACTGGCATCACAAAAGACCGAATATTTAAAAGATTACATTTCTTTTCTAATCGGAAGGAAACGTGGCAATTAACTCCAGCCTAAAAACTTGCAGGCTAATTAATACCTACTGTCTGTCCCAAATAATATGAAATACAAGAAGGGTTAAATAACTCAGTACCGCAGTATGTACTCATGTGTTAAAGACACTTTGCAATAAAAGCATAAGAAATTAGAGATATTGGTTTGTAAATTTTGCTTAAACACTGCTTTATCGAATCAGTTATAACAGCTCTTTTGTTCATTCAGGGGTTGATGTGAATAACACAAAGAAATGGGAACCAAGTAAGAAATCGCTCAAGGTGACATATCATAACACGGCATTAAGAGTCAGTCTTGTATTTGGAAGGACAGACCCCCACTTGCCTCATGTGCCCAACATTTTGTACTTTCAATTGGGGGTTAGCAGGCCATGTTTTTTCCAGGATATTCCTGTACTCATTTACCACGTTGTTACGTACGTTTTTTTACTTAAAAAGTGAAATGATGTAAAATGTCCATACAGGCGTGAGTTACACTATGAACATCTGATTAGTGATTACTCAGGAAAATGGAAATCGAAGGTCCAAGTCTTTAGCTGAAGGTGATAACTTTCATTGGGCTAATATCTATGCTGGCCCGAGGAAAAAAATGTATCATCCTTTAATATTGAGCATTTTAACATACCTTGGTTATCACAAGTTCACATTATAACCTACAGAGTTCTTGAGCGAGTAGATGTAGATCTTAACATTTGTCTCCTGCAGTATGATATTTGTAATTTTTCTGCAATTATATTTGTCATAAATGGTAGTGTTTGGGGCATTGATGATACACATGCAGAAAATGATATCTAGTCTTGCAATTTAGCAGATGAATTTCATGATTGTCCATCTGCAATAGTTAATCACTTGAAGTCAAACAGACACACACTGGTAGGTGTTAATGTGTCATGTGACTGAATATAAAGTCACGCGCCACTGGTTCAAAGATCCTGGATCGTGAACTGTAACCAACAACCATTCCTGAAGACATGTATGCAATACATTCTTAAGAAACAGACCCGTTATAAAGCTTTTCACCTTTGCAATAGGTTTGGCTTCAGGCAGTCTTACTTCTAAGCTGTTACTACATCCCAGCTAACAATCAAGGAAGTCCTACTTGTGTCTTAAGTGTAAATGATTTGTATCTTTCCTGATATGTTAGCACTATAATCTTACTCTGAATATCAGCATCTAGTGGGAGACAGAACGCTAGATTTTACTAAATTACAATAAGGTCCTGGAGAACAAGGACATGTAAATAATTAAATTGGGCACTCTCCAGGCTAAAGCCTACGTTTCTCCTGAATTTCAGATGACATGAATGACTTTTCTGAGATCTTCTAGCGTAAATAACTCAAATTACTCTTAGTATAGGATGTGAATCACTGTGCTTTGATGGGCCATACATTTTCCACAAAGTGATCAGGCTTATGTAAATAATAAAAAAAGTCAGGCCGACTCAACGAGGAACGCTATCTAGAGGGGAGGTGGAAGGGAGATGTGTGAGGTCCAGCGTATGTATTGACAGCTTGCACAAATGGTAAGCCAGATGCATATCTGCTTGACTCAGCCCAGGGCGACTCTTATGGACTCTGATGTGCTAAACTGCTGCAGGGGGAGAAAGTGTGCGGCAACGTGTTTTATGGGAACTCTTAATTAAAGCATTGTTCTCTTCCAAAACAACCTTAGGAAACACTAATGAGACATGAGTTTGGGCAATTTTCTCATCAAAGCAATAAAGTAAAAAGAGAGACCCTCTTCCCTTGCCTGCAGCCGCCAGCCATCCCTGGTAGCTCCCTGGATAAACATCACATGGTCAGCCAAGTGCCTCTAGCCACCTGTTAGGGGGACGCCACAGCTCTCAACTAGTGATCTGGGGCAAGTTCAAACAACCACAGCAGCACCTGCTCGCTGCAGACACCTGCTTGCCTTTCTTCCAGCAGACAACCATATGTTCATTTTACTGATGTTTATTGAGGATTCCTGCACACGAGTCCTAGAAAATGCTAGTATGGTACAGTATTCAACACTAACGGTGTATACAAGAACTACAGAGAGAGAGGAAGAGAGAGATCTGCTGTGCAGAATCTTCTCAACTAACTAAAAATGTTTGTTTTATATTTTAGACTGCGATTAGTGGCTTATCGGATTTGAAAGCAAGATCCAGAGTCTCGAGTTCCTAAACACCAAAATGTCACAAAATTATGGATCGAGTAGGAAGGTGGTCACCTGTGAAGTGGAATCATAACTTACAGGACTACAATACTTTGGAGGGTAACACATTCTTACCATGATGTCAAAAGGCAATATGCTGGAACTGCCGTATTTGTTTATGAATAAAGCTATATACCAGTTACCAGTATCTGTTCTAGTTTTGATTTCTAGACTTGATTTCATTTTGATGCAGTGTCATGCTTTGTATTGCTGGTCTGTCCTAACATATTTGTCATGATAGCTTTACAGGTTGGAAATAATCTCTAGTGCTGATGGGTCAAATAGACCAACAAACAATGCAGGGAATACCAAGGGTGCATGTTACAGCTTCCTGCTTGGACTGACTGTAGAATTCCAATGTTTTCCATAAATTACATTCTCCATTATGTTACACTGCTAGAAAACAGCTAACTCACCCCAAACATTTGAATAGTAGTGAGTATATATATATATGTTTATATTTTATGTAACATAGCTGTGTACACTGTGTACACTCGTACCAAGGAACACTAAAGTTGTAGACTGTCCATATAAAGCACCATATCTTTCCAAATTTAGGATTTTAAAACTTTTAAAAAGAACCAAATCATAAACACTGAAACACAGAATTTGACGACAGACAAGAACCATTCAGCCCATCTAGTCTGCCCATTATTGCTGCTGTAAAGACTCAAACCTTCATCAGTCTTTGGCCTTGGCTAATATTGAAAATATAAACAACTAATTCCATAACATGGAGGTTTGCCATTTAATATAAAAGGCAATTTTGAGGCACTAAAATAAAAAAGTCTCATATTCTACAAAAAAAATAGTGTTTTACCACAAACCGTTTTATATTTAGAAACTAACCGTAATAGTTAAGGGTATGTGTATACATAGCAGTGAAAGGGTCACTAGTGAACTTTCATACAAAATGCATGCAAGCTTCGTAAGTGTCGTATCCCACTTTTCACGTCTACTCGAGTGTGTGGCAGAGATAATGAGGCTGTGCGGCTCTATCTGAAGACGTGATTAAAATAGCTCCTTGCCCATATGACAAGGCATATGGACTTGATCCCGTAACAGTTGCTGAATGATGTCATTTCAACCATGAGTAATTAACTGCCAGGATGAAAAAAGATATGTTTGCTTAATTTCAACCCTATCTAAAAGAGAACCCTTTGAAACTAACGCAGCATAAGTTCACTACATGGAAGGTGTGGGGTAACAGCTGAAAATGCCCTGTAAAGAGTTTGCATGGCCAACCAATTAACCCCTTCCCTTTGATGTCTGCTAACATGCAGCAATAAAATTTCTAAGTTTCCCATATTTACTGAAAATATTACGGTAATATTCTGTTTGATGCATTTTAACTTTAATCTATTTTTCTGATTGTCGTGAAAAGTTCTTAAGGGGGTACTTCGAGTAATAACGTTAATGTGCACCACTTAACTGCCAGGCAAATGTGCTTTATTGATCTAAGTGCTGGAACGCTGATGAATGTTCTCCTAAGGTACGTACAAGTTTGAGCAGTTCAGCTAGAAACGTATATATTTCATTCTGTAACACTTTGATATTATGCACAGCTTGTAGAATTTAAGAGGAGAAACCTCAGTATAGTTAATGTAACTAAATGCAGCATCTGTAGCATGACTTTCTGGGGCAGCGAAGAGATGAAGGCCTTTTGGTACGAAGTGTAAGGAGCAAAACCAAGCTACCGTATTCTATATAGTCATAGTATACTTATAAAACAACCCGTTAAACATTATGTTAAATAAATATGGCGTTTAAGGTCTTTCCAAGATCGACCTACAAAAAAGAAGGATACTTGGCATGTAATGTTACCTTGAACTAGACGCTTGTTTTTAAGCACACAAATATTATGGCAAATTTACGGTTTCGTGGCTCATAATATTAACAACTCGTGCATTTATTATTGGAGATGTAGTTTAAAAGTAAGAAACTTTTGAAAAATAGTATAACAATGGGTTAAACTAATTAGATGCCAAAAGATGGGGTTCTCTTCAAAAAATTCTAGGATAATTTAATAAGGGGGGAACAATCCCATGCAGGAAGTTAGGGTGGCTGCTCCCATGGCATAACCATAAGGTGTGTTTCTAATATATACATCAATATATATATATATATATATATATATATATATATATATATTGCTTAATACAGAGATGGTGATAACAAATTATATTGCAAATGAAACGCTAACTGCACAAGCCAAGAGCAGTGCATTATCTTTCACATCACTGTATTTAATTGGATTTTTTTCAAGATAGCTTACATTTAAAATGTAGAGAAAACATCTGGCACTTTTATATTTTATGACAACGAAAAGCATGAAACTACCATATCTATCAAGTTACAAAACATAAAAAGACACATAAGCATCATCGTATACGGGACGCACTCATCCACAGCTTAAAACTTGATTTAGTACGATGGGTGCAATTGACACACAATATTTAAAAGTGGGCACGATTGCGGGCACTTCATTCACAGTAATCTAACAAAAGAAAGCAACAACGTGAAACTCAGCCTCCTCCGGACCAGAAGGAGCCCTGCTGATAATGAGCCTATGGAGCTCTCCATCGTAAGAGAATACCCCGCCATGCCAAGAGATTAAAGGTGCAGAGTGCCATGAGCAATGGATTCACCAGTTATTTCAGTGCGTATGGTCTTTGTTTTATTTTAGCAGTGCCAATTAGCAATTGTATCTTAACATGACACTTAAGTACCACCACCGCCTACATATCTATATGTTCACACGGGTGCCTGCATTTTATGCATGAGTTGTATTCATTTGAAATATTGAATGACTTCAGCCTTTAATTGCGTTCTTTTTAAGCATTGCCACCACTGGGGAAAATAGAGCTTCTCCTTGGAGTTCCTAGCATGTCCAAGGATGCTCTGCAGCGATCATACTGAATGGAGGAAAGGTCGCTACCTGTCTTTAATGCAACAACAGTTATAGTATATATAAAAAAATGAATAATACGTTTGTAGCCAATATTTTAGGAACAGATACAAATTTGGAATAAACATTAAAAAATTAAAAAAAAAAAGACAAAAAGAAATGAAGAGCTGTTACCATATGTTTTTAGGAGTAAATGATACTTTGGTGCATGAAATAGGGCTATTGTTATTAATAATTAGATTCTCCCCAATGACTCAGAGTTCATGCACGGGACAGAATTTTCTCAACGTTTACAATGTATGCAATGATGATTTCCATTTGGCAGCTCTTTCTGCAGCTCTGCGCTGCAGGTGTGGAAAAGCCCTGAAGAAGTGCAAATCGAGTTTCTGACCTCTCGCCTCTGCCTTAGAGCGACACATGACTTACTGTTTTAGGACTGCAGGGCTATCTATTAACTACCAAAGACTAGCGCATTTCCCATATCCATAAATCCCAAACAGGGAGACGGTTACATTACATACTGCCCTCGTTACTCGCATTTCACTGGACATGTGCTTCATTGCCGCTCATTTCACGTCTTTCCTTAAAAGCCCCTGGACTCTTTGCTTAGCCTCCTAGTCAGTAATTCCTAATATAATACAGCCCAATGCTTGGCAAAAGTTACAAAACACGTGTCGTATAATTAGTTAGTAACAGCCAATACTGAAAGAGTTAAGGCAACACTTTCCAAAAACATCCATATATTTTGTGGTCTTTACTCCACTTCCCCTATACCCCCCCCCCTAATGCTCGTTTAATAGAAACGTAATGTTTCTGTCAGGGATAAAACCATTTGATATATTAAGTGCCCACAAGGTTAAAGGGGATGTGTCCTTAGAGAGTCGTATATTCTAAAAATGTATCAGACTCTGGAGAATTACTAGCAACAACTCCAACACTAAAAACAAACAAGCCGGTAGAAATGATTGAGTATTCTGATACCAGCATTAAAGCGTAAAGATCCATAAATAGATGTTTTATGAGAAATGTCTGCTTTATTCATAGATTAAATACAGTCCTGTAGTATATTTCATTTTATTTACATTATAAAGGGTCCATCCCAGAGAGGTTCTCCTGGTCAAAGGGCTGAGCTTACCCTCTATAAACCATATTCCTGACGTGATGCTTTATGCAGGATTAGGTCTGGCCTTGTTGTAGGAGGCTTTCACAAGGAGATGGCCCTTCATAATGCATATTCAATTTCCTTACGTTTCGCAACTTCTCTCATTGTGAAGTTGTAATCCCTTAATTAACTATACTGAGTAATAGCGCACAATAAAGCTCTTGTAAAGTGTTATTAAAACGACACCCTGTAGTATTAATTTGAGACAAAAAATCGTCTTCCTTGATTTTGACGGATCCTGTTACACCGGCTTTGACAGAAAACACTCATACTCCGTATGGGTCAAAAAAAACAAAAACAATTTAATTACCAACACATGTTCTGCAGTAAACAAGCAAAGAAGGAGGTAACTATTTAATACCTACATTAAAGCGTGTATATGAGTTTGCTCTACCTAACTATTAAAAATATTGGTCGACATCCATCCATTTGTCCACCGATGGTCACCACTGGCGCTGGGCCTGCTCCTGACCTTTCTACCTTCTCTTCTCGCTCTCTTCACTTTTCTCTAGTTACATTTTCTGGGGTTTTTTTTATAACTCCACTGGTGCAAACAACGTTGCCCAATCTCGTGGCGGACCAAGCCATTGTGTTCCTGTGGTAAACTACATACACACATTTCTGTATAAGACCCGTGGCTGTGACCTAGGATTTCTGTATTAAATGAAATGTAAATTATATATATATATTATATATATATATATATAATATATATATATATATACTGGCCGAGGTACGACTCAACAAGTCTCCAAGGACAAGCTATAGGCCTCTACTGCGTTTTAGTGTTAAGAATTCAAATGTCTTAGGCTATTAAAAAAATCGATATGGTAAGTTTAATGGGAAGTAGAGAGGGAGAGTGTCAGATAGAAAGAGAAAGCCGGATTATTAACCCCTGCACTGCCCGCTAGGTAGGCACTGCTATTCTATGGGTAAACTTGGGGCCATACCATTCCAATATTAACCCGGGAATAAATAAGATTGGTAATTTAGCATCTATGGTTTATGTCTGTAGGTAAAGGATTTACTAAACACATCTGGGTTTTACAGCTCAAAGGTCACAAAGTTTACATAGGATTTAAAATATGACATGTTCATCCACACCCCTCCCTTTGCGGCAGATCATTTAACTGATTCCCTTCTTATTTTTAATCTGCCTTTGCGTCTACAACCCATAAGCAGGTGATCATGCTAATAGCCTGGTGAGCTGATTACAATTGATCTGTAAAAGCAGTGAGGTAAAATAAGTACGCGCTTTATAGACAAGATCCATTTCATTAGAGAAGATGCAATATATGTCCATGGGAAAGAAAGGAGGAATATCTGCACAGATGCAAACATTTAACCCTTCAAAGGCTGCTAAAAAACAAAGGGATCAAGTTGAGGATACTTATATGCGGGGTGGTATACATTTGATAAAATGAGTAGGGCGTTACAAAAAGAATATCTGCTTTACAGAAAACCCAGCCCGGAATGAAATCAATATCCATTCACATCTACCATCCCTTTAAGTACATTAGAATCATACTGGAATATCTGTTTAAATCCACTGCGCCGGCTGCCGTTCACAATTCCACTGGCTGAGCTATCCTATTAGCTAGAAGCTTTATCCTACTCTAAATATCTGAATGATACAAAGTGAATTTGTTATATGTGTTGTGCCTTCTGAGGAACAGTTATGATAATACCAAATGTATTATACAATTAAATAGAACTGCTAGGAAAAAAGAGAAACCAATAAAAGTCAAGAGATTACTCTAATGGTTTCATTAGTGCCATAAAGAGCGTGCTTCACTGAAAAGGAATACAATTGCCTTTCTCAACTCCCCTTCTGCACACTGTCTTACAAATGAAAACATGTTTATGGGCTTTATTAAACAACATCTTGTGTCAGATATTAATTAAGAAACTAGCTCATGGTGAGTGTCAAGGCATCATTGTATCAAAGAGAATGTGCGAAGAGAAGTTATTATATTTACATGTCCTATTCCAAAGAATTATAAAACTCGACACGCAAGTTTTATATTGGAAATGGACTTTTAATAGTAAATATATTTTGTGACATTATTTGATTGCATAATTAGATGTTTAGCTGGGCGTCTCAATACCCTGAAACACTTCAGATTTGTCCCAGAGCTCTAGCTATCCCACTCCACGTTCTATAGTAAGATAAGGAGGTGCACTTGCAATTACCACCCAAGGCAAACATGTCAAAGTGCTCCTTTCTTCACCTATACATTTTTGTAGTTGTGATGGACTCGTCCCTTCAGACACACCTCTGTGGATCTTATACAGCCCAACCACCTGTTCCCTCTGCCGCCAACACCGCCAGGCCCAGTACCAGGACATACAGGTTTTACTTTTGGAACCTCTGGGGGCTAGAATATCCTCCTGCCCCACTATGTGTACCAGACAGGATTATCTCCACAGGGTGCCTAGGGCTCCTGTCTGACTATCGGTGGAAGATATCAGAGGCTGATCCCGTTATCTCCCCTATTGTTACCGGGAGACCTGAATCCCCCAGCTAAAGGGGGTGGTTCTGTTACTCAGACGTCTCATTCTGTATGTTGATTACATGGATATATATACCTGTGCCTGTGTACAATAAAGCGTTCTTAATGTTATACCCTACACTGAGCCTCGGCTAGTGACTGGGAAACCGGGGAAAGTGTGTTGTCCCAGGCTAAGAGAGCATAAGATAGCGGAGTTAGTCGGTCGGACTAGCCAGCTCCGTGACATTTGGTGGCAGCGGTGGGATTTTTGCTCTTAGCTAAACGAGACATCAAACCACTACCAGGACCAAGAAGCCGAGAGAGCACCCTACGAGTGCATGGACCAGCAGTATGCTAAACTTAAGCGGAATACATTGAAAGACCTCCTGGAGGCTCGTGGAAAGGTTGCCAGCAACAAAACCAGGGATACCCTCATTGCGGAACTGATGGCGGACGACCAGGCTCAAGCCGGCACTATTACCCCAGCAGACCAGGATGAGTTCCAGAGGGACGTTCTGTTCCGCCTGTCCTGCTACGGGGCCCATCCACCCCCAGAGATAGTGAGCCGGGTGATAGCAGATGTGACTGCACTGAGGTATCCCCAACAAGCACGTTCTTCAGGGGAAAGAGATGAGATTTCCAACCCCGAGGTGAGTAACCGCCGAAAGCTTCCTTATGCAGCCTTCAAATCCTTCATCGAGGCGGAGGGGGACATCGAAGGATATCTCCAAGACTTCGAGCGGCAATGTCTGTTGCAACAAGTGAGAGACGCAGATAAAGTTACCATCCTCGCCAGCAAGCTCACTGGCCGGGCGGCTGAAGCCTACCGAGCAGTGGCCGACGAGGACTGTACCAGCTATGAGCGAGTGCGAGAACAATTACTAGCTCGTTTCGCCATCACCCCAGAGGCACAAAGACTCAAGTTCCGTAGCCTGCGGAGGACGGAGAAAGACACGTACCAAGAATGGGGGCATCGGATGCAGAAAGCAGTGCAAAACTGGCTCACAGGGAGCCGAGCAGTGACTGCCCAAGAGGTGACTCAGTTGTTCCTTCTGGAGCAGTTTTTTAACCACACTCCCCCCGAAGTCCGGGACTGGGTCCGGGACCGCCACCCCCGAGACCTAGCCCAAGCCGCCCGCTTGGCAGATGAGTACCAGGACACGCGCCGGGCTAACTCGACCAACACCCGGCCAGCCCCTCGGTATCTGCCAGCCCCATCACAGACTACAGCCATGGGAAGTCCTCACTACCCCAGACCAGTTGATGCTCGGAGGTGTTTCTCATGCAACCAAACGGGACACATTTTGTTGAACTGTCCCCAGCAACCCAGCCGTCGGGACCATATCGAAGAAGGCCCCGGCGTACAGTTCAATGTGTTGATCAGGAAGAAGACTGGGGAATTTTACACGAGGCAGACATTGTACAAGCCAATGCGGGGGACAACCGCCATCATCACTGCCAGCCTGTGTTACTCAATGGGCAAGCGGCCAGGGGGCTCCGTGACTCCGGAGCCACCTTAACCCTCGTGGATCCCCAGAGGGTACCAGTTCCGGCAACAACTGGGAAATTTGTGGCAGTACGAGTCGCAGGGGGCAAAGTATATCGAATCCCCACGGCTCAGGTGCATCTGGACTGGGGGGCAGCTGCACGCACCCTGGAAGTGGGACTCATGACTGGGCTTCCCGAGGAAATTCTACTGGGCAACGACTTAGGCCATCTCACCTCCACATTTGGCCCCTCCGGGTCTGCGGAAGCACTCCCTGTTACCACCCGGCTACAAGCCCAACAAACCAAGCCACCTCCCTCCGAAGAGACCCAGGTAAGACCCACTGACCTTGACCCTGGCCCCGACCCCCTCACCTGGGACTCCCCAACAGACTTTAGTAAGGAAGTACAACAGGACGACTCCCTAGCAGCATACCGACAGAAGGCTCTCAGTAAGCCTGGGGTGATGGACGATTACTGGTTCCATTGGGAAGGGGACAGACTCTATCGTAGTGCCACAGATGGGGGGAAACAGAACAGTAATGCGCCCAGGCCGCAGCTAGTGATACCCCAGAAATATAGGGCAGACATACTACGCATCGGACATGTCATTCCCTTGGCCGGACATTTAGGACAGAGGAAAACAAGGTACAGAATCACCCAGAACTTTTTTTGGCCTGGTATCTCCGGGGACATTAGGGACTACTGCCGCACTTGCGAGATCTGCCAGCGGGTAGGCAAGAGAGGGGATCATCCGAAAGCTAGATTACGACCCCTGCCCATAGTGCAAGAACCCTTCAGCCGGGTTGCAGTAGATCTTATTGGCCCGTTAGCTAAGCCAAGCCCCACGGGGAAGAAATATATACTTACCGTGGTGGACTATGCCACCCGGTATCCTGAAGCTGTAGCATTAAGCAACATCCAAGCCGAAACCATAGCGGAGGCGCTGTTGCAAATATTCTCCCGGGTGGGGTTTCCCCAGGAGCTGCTGTCCGATCAAGGGACCCAGTTCACCGCAGAGATAACCCAACAGCTCTGGAAGTTGTGCGGTATTAAACCCCTTTATAGCTCCCCGTACCATCCGCAAACCAATGGGTTATGCGAGAGATTTAATGGCACTCTGAAGCAGATGCTTCGGACCTTTGCCGTAGAACACAAGAACTGGGAGCGCCACCTGCCCCATCTCTTGTTTGCCTACCGGGAAGTCCCGCAGGAGTCCACAGGGTTCTCCCCCTTCGAGCTGTTATATGGCCGGAGGGTTCGAGGCCCCTTAGATCTCCTGCGGGAACACTGGGAAGGCACGGTACCAACGGACGACCCGTCCGTAGTTACCTATGTATTGGGGCTTCGAGATAGGCTTGAGAGATACACGGCCCTAGTGAAGGACAATCTCCAGAGAGCTCAGGGCAGACAGAAGAGGTGGTATGACCGGACGGCTAGGGATCGCACCTTCCAGATAGGGCAAAAAGTATTGGCTCTCTGTCCGGTCAAGCAAAACAAACTGCAGGCAGCCTGGCAGGGTCCTTACAAGATAACGCAACGACTCTGTGACACCACCTATATTGTGGCCAGATGTTCAGATGAGCGGGTCCAGCGGACCTTCCATGTGAACATGCTGAAGCCGTACTTGGAAAGGGAGGAGGCGGTGGTCGCCATATGCAGCCCCGCTGTAGGGGAATGGGAGGGTCTGCCCCTGCCCGGCTTACCAGGGGATATTGAAACCCAGAAAAGTATAGAGAGTGTTAGGCTAGGAGAAGGGCTGGCCCGCTCAGAAAGGGACCAGGTCACCCAGATCTTAGAGGAACGACGAGCAATGTTTTCATCTCTACCTGGCTACACCCCCCTTGCGGTTCATAACTTGGAGACCACAGACCCCCATCCCTTAAGGCAACCCGCTTATCGCGTCCCTGATGCTGTCCGAGGAAGCATGCTTCAGGAGATAAGGGAGATGCTAGATCTCGGGGTCATCGAACCCTCCGTCAGCCCCTGGGCTTCCCCAGTCGTTCTCGTCCCTAAGAAGGATGGCACCACCAGATTCTGTGTTGACTATAGGCGACTGAATGACCGCACCGTGACTGATGCGTACCCGATGCCCCGGGTAGACGAATTATTAGACCGGATCGCAGGGGGAAGGTTCCTCACCACTATAGACTTATGTAAGGGCTATTGGCAGATACCTCTGGACGCGGAGGCTAGGCCAAAGTCTGCATTCATCACCCCATACGGCTTGTACCAGTTTAAAGTCATGCCGTTTGGGATGAAGAATGCACCGGCTACCTTCCAGCGGATGATAGACCGCCTGCTGGATGGGTTGCAGGAGTATGCCTGCGCCTATCTAGATGACATAGCCATCCATAGTGCCACCTGGGGGGAACATCTCCAACATCTACGGACAGTGCTAGACAGAATCCGCGATGCAGGGCTGACAATTAGGCCAGACAAGTGTCACATTGGTCTGTCTGAAGTCCAATATCTAGGACACCGGGTGGGGTGTGGGAGACAGAGACCAGAGCCCGCTAAAGTAGAGGCAGTCGCCAACTGGCCAGTACCCCAGACTAAAACACAGGTCCTAGCGTTCCTAGGGACTGCGGGTTATTACCGTAAGTTTGTGCCCAACTATAGCACTATTGCGAAACCCTTGACTGACCTGACCAAAAAGAGTTTGCCCCGACAAGTCCTGTGGTCTCCGGAGTGCGAGGTGGCGTTCAGACAACTCAAGCAGGCTTTAGTGCAAGCTCCTGTACTAGCTGCACCAGACGCATCCAAACGCTTTGTCGTCCATACAGACGCTTCTACGTTCGGGTTGGGAGCAGTACTAAACCAGGTCGGAGACGATGGCGACGAGCACCCAGTGGCATACATCAGCCGCAAACTACTTCCCCGCCATTGAAAAAGAATGCTTGGCTTTGGTTTGGGCTCTCCGCAAGTTTCAACCTTATTTGTACGGACGATCCTTCACCGTCCTTACGGATCATAACCCCTTAGTATGGCTGAACAGGGTAGCCGGGGACAATGGCAGGTTATTACGGTGGAGCCTAGCCCTACAGCCCTTCAACTTCACCATTCAGTACCGTCCAGGGAGGCTCAACGGGAACGCGGATGGGCTGTCCAGACAAACAGAGCTAACGGAATGATTGTGTTTGAGAGGCGATGGGTACCAGGCTTCGAACCATCCCAAGCGGACCCGATTGGGGTCGCGCTGGGTAGGTCGAGGTGTTCCACAAGGGGGGAGCATTGTGACGGACTCGTCCCTTCAGACACACCGCTGTGGATCTTATACAGCCCAACCACCCGTTCCCCTGGAACCCAGTTTCTATGTTTACCCCTTTTTCCTATTGCCCAGAAGCTGCCCTCTGCCGCCAACACCGCCAGGCCCAGTACCAGGACATACAGGTTTTACTTTTGGAACCTCTGGGGGCTAGAATATCCTCCTGCCCCACTATGTGTACCAGACAGGATTATCTCCACAGGGTGCCCAGGGCTCCAGCCTGACTATCGGTGGAAGATATCAGAGGCTAATCCCGTTATCTCCCCTATTGTTCCTGGGAGACCTGAATCCCTCAGCTAAAGGGGGTGGTTCTGTTACTCAGACGACTCATTCTGTATGTTGATTATATGGATATATATACCTGTGCCTGTGTACAATAAAGTGTTCTTAATGTTATACCCTACACTGAGTCTCGGCTAGTGACTGGGGAACCGGGGAAAGTGTGTTGTCCCAGGCTAAGAGAGCATAAAATTGCGGAGGTAGTCAGTCGGACTAGCCAGCTCCGTTACAAGTGGGCTACAACATTATTGAATTCTTAACATTTGCAATCAACTTTTCCGAAATAGTCATTGATCCAGAAAATAACTGTACAATATATAAAAATATAAATCTTTATTCTATTGCATCATTTTTTCACTGATCTCCATAATACATTGGTGGAAAATAATAAATATACATATCTTTATTTATATATACAGTATAGAAACATGTATGTAAAACTACAAAAGCTGTGTAAGGGGACTTCCCACATCAGTTTAAATGATGAAGAACCACAATGAAGTTCCAGTTTCACAAAACAAATCCTCAAAACAGTAAAATCAATTAGAATTATGCACAAAGCAGTTTGTTCATGTCTGGTCAGGGATTGCTTAGTGCACCATCGTGTAATTCGAGGAACGACTATTATATAGCCTCTCAGTGCAGCTGGGTCAATGTGCCCTACCGGTGACATGTGGCAGGGGGGTACATTTACAGAGACTTACAGAACCCAACCATTCATTAGCTTCCTGTGATTCAGCTCCCATTTTTTTGTGTGCCAACCTTCACCAGTCCACTGGCCCTGAATTGGTATAGCGCACGTTGACCGAGGTTAGCCGTCCATCACTAAGTGAAATTCGGATGTGTTTGGGGGCTTGAAAATCTATATAACCCCCATAGACATAGCAGAGAATATCCATGAAAAAATGACTCATTTTTTATATAAACCAGTCAATAACTTGTTGTATAAGTGATGTCTGTTAACCCAGTAATGACCAATGACATGCCAGGCACGTCATGGCATTAAATAAGCTTAGAAAGCGATTTACAATAATAAAAGTGAGAAAAAGTGTTGTTTTTTAAAAAAGAATTTACATCATATTTTCATATTTGATTATTTTTTATAGGAAATTAGATGATAAGAAAAAAAACAATATATAACTTGTGTGGGTGCACTAAATGGGAATTACTGCTAAACACGAGCAAAAGTGTTCAAACAGCCTCGGTCACAAAGGGTACAAAAAGTAAAAAACAGCCTGGTCCTTAAGCGGTTAACGTATTAAACAACTTTGAAACATTTCGGAAACATTTGCATTAGTAACGTTTTACCAACTGTTCTAGTATATTGTTACAAAAGTGGAGAAGTGAAAATGTTAATGCCAACCAACAAGTGGAGAAGCTGATGATCCGCTGTTCGTTTGTTTTCCTGATACCTTAAAAATACTTAACATTACTAACTTCACTATGGCAAGGGGTACTGTTACAGTTACGCTGACTCATATATCCTTACATTTCCAATTAAAATAGCAGCCAGAAAGCACTGTTTTCGTAAAACATGTTTTTTTTAATTATTTTTTTACAGAAAAATATACCAGAATATGATAAGTCAAGCCAAGGAGACATTTATTCGTTACCAAGAGCAATACATGAAATCACCACTAGCAAAGGAATATTATAAGAATAAACAAGAGGTAGATGAAATTAAAAGCAGAATACATCAGTATGTGGAGCAACGGAAGAAAGAGGAGGAACGAATTCTGGGTGCTACAGGTTAAAGTGTTCTCATTGATAATAATGGAAAATTATAAATTGATCAACAATTCTATATATATAATATATATTAACATATTTTGTTTAATCTAGTCCCTGCACCATTTCAGTCTATCAATGAATGGGCTATACGACTGTATCCTTAATGGGGGGAAATAAGGTAATTTAATGAATGATAATGATACGTTTTGGTCCGAAACATACGTTCAAATGATATGCACACAAGTACAGCTTGCCGAATTTTCAGCCTCACGCCTCAATTCACTTAAAATTATTAGTATGATAATTGAAAATAACAACAGCCAACCCCTTTTGATTCCCCGTTCTGTGGAAGCAGTGCTATTTTTGTTTCATTGTGCCTGTAATTTGCCTTAATGTCCGCTATTAGTGCAACATTGCGGAAAAATACAAATGAAATACTCAAGGAAACTGCAGTGATTTCCCAGGCAACTTCCAACATGATTGCTGAGTCCGCACAACTGGAACAGAAGCGCAAGTATATTAAGCAGGTAGTATCCTTAAAATGAAAAAGTGTCATCGTTCACTCCCCCGATCAAATGTCTTTCACTTTAGAATATAACAAAGCAGATACAACTTGAAATATAAAATAAAGTTTTATATTTACCAATATATTTGTTTAAAAAAAATTCATTGAGTTTTAAAAATGACAATTAGCAAAGATGCTATTATACTTTGTAGTCTTTTGAACTTGTAAGTATTGTATATTTATATCCCTACCTACATCTCATGATATTTATGATGGGCTGTTGTCATTGTGCAGCATCGGCATATTTCAGAAGAACAGAATAAGACTGGAAGTGAAAATATAGCAGCGGAATCCAAAGAAAGGTAAAGTTGGAAATATTTGAAGGTTATCTGGAGAGATAGTTGTGTTTGTCTCTCTTGGATACAAATTTTATTTAAGATACAATGATATAAAAAGCATTACAATGTTGTCAGTCTGTCTCATGGATAATATTTCATGGAGGCTACTTGTTCTGAAAGTTATATTTAGCTAGCTAACTTTGTTATATGACATGGTGTATATGTGTACATATAGTGATAGGTATTTTAATTTTATTTAATCATTGCCTGGCTTAAATCCAGAAGTTATTAGGAAGAAAATTTCCTTCTTCATAATTTACTACTTCTCTAGTACTCAAGTACCTAGTGTGAGCCTGTGTGGCTCATTAGTTGGATAAGCCCCTGTGAAATGTCTTTGCCCTTCCACCACAGGCTTATTACTGCCACCTTCCCTAGGCAAGTCCTGCTAGTGCCATGTTATGATCCTTTTTAAATCCCTCCATCCTTTCCCCTCTTTCCTCACCACCCTTTTGGGGCTTTATTGTAGCTTTGAGGGTATCGTCAAAATGGTGACTCTTCACATGCCAAATTCTTGTGCCTCGGTGTATAGTTTTACAAGATTTAATATCAATCTTGCACAATTTAAATGTTTGTTGCCTATTATATAATAAAATATGTATTAATGCTGCTTCTTATACCTTTTTCTACACAGAATGCCTGATAAAGAAGCAGATTTGAAAACATCACATGAGAAACAAAAGCCACGGCTCTTTATAGTCCCCTCTCTAGATCAGAGATGGAGGCAACAAATGAAAGGTATCAATGTACCAGCACCCTTTAACAATTGCACTCCAAATGCCAAGTTTCTGCCCGATGCCAAATAGCTGTAGCAGTAAATAATATAAGGTCCAAAAATAGTTACCGGCACTCCAGGGACTTTCCAAATAACCACGCAAACAACTTCGGTTTTCAAGTCAACGTTTCAGTCTTATTTATTACAGACTTTCATCATGTCCTGATGAAAGTCTGACTTGAAAACTGAAGTTGTTTGTGTGGTTATTTGGAAAGTCCCTGGAGTGCCGGTTACTATTTTTGGACTTTATATTATTTACTGCTACAGCTATTTGGCGCCGGGCAGAAACTTGGCATTTGGAGTTTGGAGTGCAATTGTTAATTTTGGACTTTATATATATATATAGGTATACATATATATATATATATATATATAGTAATATATATATATATATATAATATTATATATATATCATATATATATATATAAGTCCAAAATACACAATTGCACACCAACCTTAATTACTCTGACCCGGTGCCTGGTAACTGAAGCAGTAATGCATATAGATTCCAAAAATAGTTACCGGCACTCCTGGGATCCGGTTTTAATAAATCTCTCAAAGCTCTGTGTTACAAGTCAACGTTCCAGTCTTTTATTTTCAGACTTTCATCAGGACATCCCAGGAGTGCTGGTAACTATTTTTGGAATATATATATATGGGCAGCAAGGGCTAATAAATGGGGTTTAGATATTTGGACAGGGGCACAATTTCAGTGCTTGCCATAGGCGCTATTTTCAGCAGATACGCCTCTGGTCTTATGTGTTCTGTCCAGAAAACAATCCACCCCACTTTATGTGTTCAATAGATGTCCTTAGCCTGTCAAAGGAATCTCACAAATGCTAATTAGCAGAGTGCCTTTCTAAATTGTATAAGTCAACCACGAGTAATGAACTTGTATTAAAAACTAATGAAAAGATCTCTATTGACTTGGGTAATGAAAGTACATTTAAAACATTAAGCCTGAGTTCATTTATGTTTTAGGAGATTTAAGGAAGGCAACAAGTCTTAAGAACAATAAACTGTTATTTATGCTGTTAATGTAATCTGTTAATGTAATCACTCATCAATCATCACTGAGGAAAGCTTTTTTTGCAGAGCAATATACAAGGCTGCAAAATTTTTTAAATACGTTCTAGCGCTGAACATCACAAAAGACAAATGCAGCATTTTGTTTGCGCTCTTTCAATCCAAGTCTATAACAAAGCATAGTTGCAACGTAAGCATTTTGACAAAGCACATTTTGGGCTGAGGATGTTCAAAACCTCATTAACCTGTCATCGCAAATTGATAATACCACTATAGCTTATTTTATTCTTAGTATGCACTCTTCCAGAGAACCACTTTCCTGAAGCGTATTGCAATGATGATCAGATTTTTACAATAATTAAACATACTGGGTTTGAAAATCCATAACTCAAATTGAGCACTGTATAATTTTACCTTAGAGAAAATGGAGATAATAGGCAGAAGCAAACAAAACCAAATGCACTTTGATAATGCAATTACGTGAATTAATTGTCCTGTTGAGTGATGGGTCAACTTCCCTGGTTTGCTAGGCTGCAGTGCTGGGTCAATCGTGTAATTCTGAGCAGAGAGATGCTCTCAAAGTTCTGAACCTGGCCTTGCAAGGTCTCTTGACGCAAAGCTTCAGGGTATGGTCAGCCTATAGAAGGCTTGTGCTGTAGGAGGCACAGTCCAGTCCACATCCTCCACTGCACCATCATTGAAAAGTGGGGAAAGCAAATGGGAGACCAACATATACATTATTCAGACTGTTAGTGCCTTTCTTAGAAATGATTATCATTATTACATAAGGGCAGCATTTCACATCATAACATAACAAAAAGTTTAATCTTCAAAATGCCTTTTTATCCAGTCCAGGGCTGGATATCACTTGTCATTTTTTTTACAAAGGTAACCCTATTCACCTCATGCAGTTCAGTTCTTGCCCCTTTTCATCTCTGCAGAGACATTGTGTTTACTTATTTTATCCCTTCCTTGCACTCACCATTTCTGCTGTTGGCTGAGATGATTCAATAATCTGTTCTGTTTTTTTTGGAAAAAATGCCAAATTATCCTTTTTTTGCAACTGTTCAAAAAAGTATAACACAACTAGCCAGCTAGTTCCGCATTCAACTGTATCCTATTAAAAATATAATATGAAATAATTTGACTCTGTAGAGTATTTCTGCAATCATGTAAGCCCAACATTTGATGAATTGTTTAATCATAAAAATGTCAAAACAAACATTATGTTTGAGAGTCAAGATGGATATGTCTATTTCAATGTACACAGAACATTCTGGGTCTACACATGCTACCTTTAAATCACATTGTACAACAGACCTTTCATAGGCTCATTTGAGTATTTTATTTTGATGTCTAATTTATGAGATCATTGCTACTGTTAATTAGCTTTTGTATTGCATTGTTTTATTGAATTTTAGTCAATTATTGCATGATACTGCACTTGGTCTTGTACTTTTCCATTTTTCTTTCAACTTTGATGTGTTTTATCACATGGCAAATACTTGCTTTTCATAATTGTGCAAAAATTCACAAAAAAACTCCAAAATGTAGTATGTAAGTTAACCTGGTGACAAGACAAAAAAAAGTAAACTGCACACTTAACATACAATGTTTAACCCCTTAAGGACAATACTGTTTCTTACTCTTATATATTGTTTTTTTCAGGACAAACAGGGCTTTCTTAAGATACCATTAATTTTATCATATCTTCTAATTTACTATAAAAAATGATAAAATATGAGGATTTTTTGTTAAAAAAATTACTTTTTCCTCACTTTTTAAACCAAAACTGCTAAATAGATTCTACTATTTGTCCTGAGTTTAGAAATACCCAATGTTTTTATGTTTTTTTGCTTTTTTTCTGCACATTATGGGGCAATAAGTACCAGTAGCGTTTTGCTATTTCAAAACCATTTTTTCCCAAAGCTGGTCATTCTGCCCCACATCCTATTTCGGGTATCTTTGAAGCCGGCCAATACAATTTACTCCATCAAACTAAATATTTTTGAAAACTAGACACCCCAAGGTATTTGAAATGCTGGTATTTTAACCCTTTCCATGCACTGATTTTACCACCAGCCTTTGTCAACCATTATGATAGTAATTTTTTTTTGTATTTTTTTTCACACACGTTGTACTTCAGGTATAAAGTTATCGCTCCTGGTATATGTCTGTGTCGAACAACACCCCGATATGTGTTCAGTAACATCTCCTGAGTGCAATGATACCCCACATGCATGGGTTTGTAGGGTTATTTGAGAGAGGAAAAAGGCTGCCTTTGTGAGGTGTGTTTTTTTTTTGCTATTTAGACATCTGATCCTAATGCCCCCATGTCCCATATTTGGGACATCTCTGAACCCAGCCAATTCAATTTACCCCATCAACGCATGCATTTTTAATACTAGGCACCCTATGGGCATTTGTAATGCCAATATTATAATTTTAGTGACGATAAAGAATTGTAGGACTTGCTCATTAACAACTTTTTTTTTGGTGACAG